>QRDG01001823.1:0-221601 GCA_012064385.1 Puccinellia tenuiflora | reverse complement strand
CCTTGGTGAGTTGACGTGCGCGGGAGCTGACCCATGAGTTCAGAGCTCCTTGGGAGTTGACATGCATGAGAGCTGACCCGCAAGTTCAGAGCTCGGATCCCTTGGGTTTAGGTGCTGCCGGGATGCTCCCGTGGCATGGCACCATGCTAGCCCCCGCTCGCGATAGCATGAGGGATCATACGAGCGAAAGAAAAGCAAAAAACAGTAGAGCTTGCCGAAGTAACAAGGTATGCTTGGCGCGATGCGCAAAGGTTCAGAACGACCTAAATAGAGGTTCATTACACTGGCGTGGCCAGAGGTTTTTCCCTTTTGATGATGAAGTCTTGCTTCTCTGGACACATCGTACGGTGTCCGGGCGAACATGTCAGAGTTTGCCCTGAGGAAGGCGACGAGCGCGCTTTCCTATTTGGGAGGCAGGTTGTCGCCGATGGTGACGCAAGCCCCCGAGCCGTTTGCCTCCAGAGACACTTGCTTTGTCGCGGCCTTCTCCTGGGAGAACAGCTGCTTCTTCTTCGCGGGGGGCCTCGGGAGGGGTTCCTCGTCCTCGTCAGCGGGTGACGCCACCGCGGCAGCCTTGTAGGCCGCTTGCGCAGCGTACAGGGCGTCCGAGACCACGTCGCGGATGACAATGGTGCCACCCGAGCCAGGGAGCTTGACGAGGTTGTAGGCGTGGTGGGTCACCGCCATGAATTTGGCGAGGGCGGGGTAGCCGAGTATGGCGTTGTAGGGTAGGCCGATGTGCGCGACGTCGAAGCCGATCAGCTCGTTGTGGTAGTTGGCCTGGGTGCCGAAAGTGACGGCGAGCCTCACCTGCCCCAAAGGGGTGGTAAGACCCTCTGTCACTCCCGAGAAGGGCCTGGTAGGCATGAGCCGCTCGTAGGGCACCTGCAGCTTCTCGAATGTCTCGACGGAGATGACGTTGAGGCCAGCACCCCCATCAATGAGCGTCTTAGAGACGGCGATGTTGTTGATGGTGGGGGTGCAGACCAGCGGGACGTGCCGACGGTTGAAGTGGACTTGGGGTGGTCACCGGAGTCGAATGTATGGGGCACTGGGACCACTTGAGGGGCCTGGAGGCCTCGACTCCAGGGAGGGCTGCTGCGACCCTCGCGAGCGAGTTGCTTGAAGTGGCGGTTGGAGCGAGGGGCCTGAGCCCCGCCAAGGATGCAAGCGGCTCCACGAGGCACCTGGTAGCCCTCGTCAGCCTCGGCAGGCAGGTTGTCGTTCGCGGGCTGGGTAGCGTTGGCCTGAGGGTTCTGCTGGTAGTTGTCGTTGTAGTTGTTGTTCCAGCGTCGCCCTCCGCGGCCGCCGCGTCCTCCGCCGTGGCCTCCGCGGCCTCCGTTTGCCTCGCGAGCCTCGCGAGCCTCGCGAAGCCTCTTGATGTCGAAGCAGTCCTCGGTGGCGTGAGAGTGCCTGTTGTGGTAGATGCAGAAGGGACGATCATCCTTCTTCTCAGGTCCTGCGGCTGGAGTGGCAGCTTGGCGAGACTGCTTGGCGTCGGGCTCTGCCGCGAGGACCGCAGTAGTCTTGCACTTCTCGGAGGATTTCTTCTTCTTGGACCCCTCGGTGGGGTCCCCTGGCTCATTCTTGACGAACAAGCGGCCCTCTTCAGCCTTGGCGCACTTGTCCGCCAAGTCGAAAAGCTTGACGACGGTGGTGATGTTGTCGTGGATGCCGAGCTTCTCGAGCATCCGCACGTCTGTGACCCCAGCCTGGAAGGCCGAAATGACCTGTGCGTCGGTGGCGTTGGGGATCTTGTTGCGCACTTGGCTGAAGTGCTGGATGTACTTGCGGAGGGTCTCGCCGGGCTTCTGACGCACGGCGCGGAGGTCGTTGTAGGTGAGGCCGCGCTCGTACGTGCCCTTGAAGTTGGCGACGAAGCACCGGCAGAGCTCCTCCCAAGTGTTGATGGACTCGGCGGGGAGGTTGGTGAGCCATGAGGACGCGGAGTCCTTGAGGGCCATGGGGAACCAGTTCGCCATGACCTTGTCGTCGCCCCCGGCGGCCTGGATGGCCAGAGAGTAGAGCTGCAGGAACTCCAGGGGGTTGTTCTTGCCGTCGTAGCGCGGAGGAAGGTCCGGCCGGAACTTGACCGGCCAAACGACGCGACGGAGGCTGCGAGTGAATGCGGCCGTCGTGCCGTAGGTGACCGTGCCGTTGGCGAGGGTGGCGCGGAGGTGGCGCCCGGCGGTGGCGACGTCCTGGACGGCGCGGTTGCGGCGTTCCTGCCCGCGCTCGATGCTCACGCGTGCGTCCTCAGGGGCTCGCTGCACGATTTGGCAGTCATGTGGCGACGACGCGTGCGATGCAACGCGGCCGTGGTGAGGAGGAGCCCCCACTGGAGCAGGTTGCGGTGGAACCGGTGGAGCTGGAGCGGGCGCGGGCTGACGAGGAGGCGCGGGAGGTGCGCCGTGCGCCACATCCCCGACGAGCGTAGAAGGAACCAGGGAACGAGACGGTGCGGGCGCCGCGGCGCGAGCGGCGCCGATGAGCTCGGCAACGCGGTTGAGCCAGGCCTCCTGAGCCGCCGGCGTGGGGCGGTACTGCAGCAGCTCCTGCGCCATGAGGAGCGCAGTCGCCGGGCTGGGCGCAGGGCGGCCCAGCGAGGAGGCAGCACGGTCCCGCGATGGGTGCAGGGAGGAGGCCTCCTCTTCGCCGAGGTCGTCCTTAGCGTGGTCGACGTCGTCGTCCGGGTGCTCGACGCGGGGCTCGGGGTCGACGCGGCGCTCCGGAGCAGAGCTCCCACGCGGGCGGCCGCGCGGGCGGCCTGCAGGAGCGGTGGCGGCGCTAGCCGTCCGGCGAGCGAGATGTTCGGCACGAGAACCGGCCATGGCTGTGTCGAGGATGAAGACGCGCCTCAGCCCCCTACCTGGCGCGCCAAATGTCGGAGATCTGTCCCAGGAACTGGGGGTGTCTCGAGAAGGATCGAGTAAGGGGCTGAACACGGAGTCAAACAACCCTCAACGTGCTCCGGCGACGGTGCTCGTCGGACTCGCTGCGGGACAGCACTGCAGAGATGGAACGTACGGTCTTACCCAGGTTCAGGGCCCTCTTGTGGAGGTAAAACCCCTACGTCCTGCTTTGGTGTATTGCACTGCTTGGAGAGTTCACAGTACAAGGAGAGCTTGTCGAGCTCGAGGTGGCTAACAATGGCTACTTGCTAGTCTTCAGATCTAGGGTTTGGTCTAGTAGGGTTGCACCAACCGAAGATCGAACCCTTTGCTAGGGTGCGCTCCTCCTCCTTTTATAGGCGTCTCGGACCTCTTCCGCCCAAACATTTGGGCGGGAAGGGCTACCACATGGCGACGAAGGAGGAGGCGCGGTGCACCGTAAAGGTGAAGTCCACCATAAAGGTAAAGCTCGTGGACGCGGTCCACGGCAGGGGACGGCGTCACCAAAGCTGAAAAGGGGCACCGACCAGCTGGACAGTGGGCTGGCGCTTGCCGAGGTGGGAGGTGACCCACGGTGACATCGTCCTTGGAGCGTAGCTGCAGACTGTTCCCTTGTCACCAAAGAGGCAATACTCGTTGTCCGCTTTGCTTGGCTCCGCTTTGTTGACTGCTTTATACATGGAAACGGCAACTGCGGCGTCGTCGTCATCGCGCGTAGGCACGCGCGTCACTCTGCGCATGGCGCAGAGCCCATGTGCGCTCTGCCGCGGGGGCAGAGATGGCTTCACGAGGAAGGCGCTTCGCGAGGCAAAAAGCCTCGCCGAGCCCTTCAGCTTGGTCCTTAGCAGAATTGAGGGCGGCGTCGGAGACACCTTGTCGAGGAGCGATCCCTCGCCAAGGGAGAGAATCCTTGGCGAGGAGAAAAACCCTTCGCGAGGGGAAAATCCTCGCGAAGCTCGCCAGGCTTGGAGAGCCTGGTCCTTAGCGAAAATCATCCAAGGAATCTTGTGGGCCCTGGCAGGCCGGCCCGTGGTACCCTGGTTTCCACTGTGCCGACATATAGTGTAAAGTTCATGTATGCATTTTATATGCATCAACATCCCCAAGCTTAACTCATGCTCGTCCTCGAGTATGGAAGTGATAAAACTAACATGAACTTTGCAATATAATAACAACATGAATATAAAAGATGATTGCTGCTGATACATAAAGTCAAATGATTCATTATTCAAAAGAAGAAGCAATATGCAAACAGTTTATAAAGTGATATCAAGTATTCTATGCAAGGATGTTCAATGATAGTTCACAAAGTGTAACTTAAAAGATAGTAATAGGGACCACATGTATGCAATATGATAAGTAAGAACATCCTACATAGGTCATAGAGTGAAGATGAAAATCTGAATATAAAAGGTGGACACTTTGGAAAAGATATATAAATGAGTAGAGGTAAAACATGCATAAGTTTCATCTATCCTCCAAACTATTCTACTTAAGTTATTGAATGCAATGGTAATACTTGGTGTCAAGCTCTCATTCCCGTATCATAGCATCTTAAATGATTAAAGTTTAATGTGAAAGTAAATATGAGTAGTGGCCTTGATAAAGTAAAGGTTAGATGTCTCATGCCCCTTGAATACAAGTACCTACACCATGATTACTCAACTTGGGAAACAAAGCAAGTTTAAGTTATCTATCATTGTGAGTAATAATGGTATTATCAAGAGCCTCAGCTGGGGTACCTCTTGTCCCATGATATGGATCAAGCCAACATCAAAACAACAAGACAAACAAACATAATGAACAACCAAGTTCAAAATAGCATGTAAGTAAATTTCCACCATGAATGATGCATGGCTTAGATTAGCGGCCCAGGT
Source organism: Puccinellia tenuiflora (assembly GCA_012064385.1). Classification (NCBI taxonomy): domain Eukaryota; kingdom Viridiplantae; phylum Streptophyta; class Magnoliopsida; order Poales; family Poaceae; genus Puccinellia; species Puccinellia tenuiflora. The sequence goes on along the minus strand of QRDG01001823.1, from coordinate 216,833 downwards.
TTCTCTCTAACCATTTATACAAACTCATTTAAACTTACTCTGTTTCCACATTATTTCACCATGATAGGCATCCATAAACAAAAGTACATGATATCAACTAAATAAATGATGGAACATGTTGAAAGCTTTGCATGTGACATCACATATGGGCTAACTCCCAACCTTAAAAATTTATCAAGCCACTATCATCATAATATTAATCACAATGGTTCATGTTTATTAAATGCAATAAAAGTAAAGTGTGCATCAAGTTCGCGAGAGCTTTTTAACCAACTTTTCCCATTACAATAAATAACATAATCATTTTAATTTAGAGGCATAGATAACATAAATAACATGATAAACATACTTGGAATAGCATAAAGCTAATAGGTAGATATCATGGACTCACTGGAAAATTTTGGTTGAAGGTGTTGGAAACAAGTTTTTACTTGTTGGAATTTTTGGGCTAGCAAAAGGGAGAAAGATGACCATCTAGATGCATGCATGAGTGTCCATAGAACTAACTAATTCATGTCAAACAAGGTGAAATAACATAAATCATCAAAACATGAATAAAAGATAGCTCGTGATAAATCATTTGCAAATTATTGGTCATAAAGAAGCTCATGAAATCATGCAACTATATGTGTCATTAAAAATCAACTTAGACATCCCTTTTCCCAATAAAATAAAAGCATGCAAGATATTTAAACCCATATTTCCAGTAGCTCTTTCATATATAAATGATAGTGTGGTGGTCTCACAAAATAAAAATCAAAGCAAAAACAAACAAAAAGACGCTCCAAGTTTATGCGATAAAGTGTATTGATCAAAAAACAGAAGTTAGACATGTGCAAACCGAGAGTGTGTAGGTCTAGTGGGGATGTTCTCACATCCCCAAGCTTATGGTTTTCACCATCCTTGGATAACTCATGGTGCATCTCTTCCAATCCCTGTGAAAAAACTTCAAAACACCGTTTTCCCATTTCTTTTCTGTGGGGTGACGTTACTAGAGATAAATAAATAGGTTTCTTGCTGCATATAATCCATGGAATAAAATACATATGAATGTCCAGAAAGTTTATAATGTTGTATGCCTACTCATAAACTCAACTGGATAAAAAAGATTCAACTTAAAATTTCAAAACAAGCATAAAACAATACGGGACAGAATCTGTCCATAAAACAGCAGCAGCAAAACGTATTTTTCTGTCCTACTTAAACTAGTCGAAAAATTATAAAAAAATTCAGGCATACATAGGATGAAAAGTTTCAGTTACATTTAAAATATCAGCTCATTCGGATCTACAGAATAAAAATTAAAAATCAAACCGTGCACAGGCTTCGTGCAGAAATAAAATCTCCAAATAGAAATAGCAACTTTGTCAAACCAATATGGGTAAAACTTGGCACTTTATTAATAATTCCAGAAACTAAGCTAAGAAAACATTCTCTTGTTACAGCAAGAGGACACAAAGAAAATCAAAAGTAAAAACAACCGGGTTGCCTCCCGTAAAGCGCTTTCTTTATAGCGATATAGCTAGGCTTACTTACTTGGTATCAAGATGGTTAGAGTGAGGTGACTTGGCATCCCCAAGCTTAAATTCTTGTATGTAGGGTGATCTTAGGGGTTACATCCCCAAGCTTGAGTTTTTGTCCTTCTTGATCTTGTTCATCACCCTCAACTCTTCCACTTGAAAGTTCTCTTCACACAAAACTCATCATAAAACTTGATTAGAGGGGTTAGTGTCTCCATAAATTAAATCCACATAGGTACAGCAAAGACATATCATGAATTGATTCTAAACATTAGCTACTGTTACTACGGTTGTGTAATGCTCCTTGATCAAAAGAACCGCACAAAACACAAGTAATGAGAGCAATGCGAAATAAAGACAGAATCTGTCAAAAACTGGACAGCCCGTAAAGAGTGAATTTTCAGAGGCACTTACGTTGCTCAAACCAAAAAAATTTGAACTAATGAATTGTGTATTAATAACTGAAGATTGCTGTCGCAAAATATCAAGTCAATATTCCTCTTCTGTGATTTTTAACATTTTTCGCAGTGAAGCTCAGGAATATGTTTTCTGGACAGCAAATCACTATTGTTTAATCCTGCCTCTCAAAAGAGGTTATTCTTGCCTTTTAAGATGGAAAACAAGATACAAAGGTGATGTCACTCGTTTTATTTGGTTTTAGCTTTGGGAAAAGTTTTAATGATAGGGACTTTGCAATGGTTCCATTGGCATGAACAACACATGTTCAAGGTCGACCCCAACATCTCCATTACTCATCCTTCTCATTTACTTTCCCAAATTTTATATAAATGAAAATCTTAAACTAATTGTTAGTAAACAGTAGGTAAAGTTATTTTGCAAGTTCTCAAGATATAAAGGTGTGCCCAAACAGAATTGGAAGTTAAAGCATAAGGAACACACCACAAAACATTAAACCATTAACTTTTAAGTCTAAATCTTTTCCTATGCATTGGCATTTTATATATGAATGAATCACAATAAATAGAAATTTCACAATGCATATTAACAGTAGTAACTTGCAGCATATATTTATTATAAGCATAAAGAGGGTTCTTAGTACCTCCTCTTTTATAATAGTTGCAAGTAGAAGAAATAAATTCAACCATAGAATCACAAGAATCATTCAACTTAGATAATATAGGCATATAAAGAGGATCATTAAATTTATTTTGTAATTCATTAGCATGCTTCCCTCTTTCAAAATAATTATTAAGATCAATATAAAGTGTAATATCATGGTTGCAACAAATATTTGGAACTAAAGATAATTGCAAGCCACATAAGTATTTCTCAACATAAGCAAATTTCTCTTCCATGGTGTGAATAGGGGAGTTCAGAAATAAAGTAGGACTCTCATGAGTGAGAGTATTATCACAAGCAGCAAGTATATCATTTTTATCCTCACATAAAGTAGTAACAACTAAACATGGAGGATTATCAGTAAGCATAGGACCATCATCTAAAGCATTATCATATAGCATGTCCAAACCATGTTCTTCATCATTTTTAGAATCATAAAAGCAAAGTTTATCATCAGCAAAATCTTGAGTGTTACCCTCATCCATAGGTGGTGAAGGTGGATGTTTCCTCTCTTCATTCTCTAGTTGTTCATCATTTTCTACATCCTTTTGCTCTTCATTGTCCTCTTCTTGGGGCTGCATGGACATCCCCAAGCTTAGGCTTTTATCCTCTTCTTCACATACTTCCTCTTCCAAGCTTATGTTTTCATCATCTTCTTCCTACAAAACAATAGAGCTCTCTTGGGGAGCCTCATTATATTCAAAAACATAAATATTTTGAGAGAAGTTGTCTATGCAATATTCAAGAATAAAATCTATCTCTCTTTCAAATTTGTTAGCTATAGGGCAACTTTTATTTTCATGAATGAAGGTTTGCAATTCAAAAGATGCCTTGAAAGTAACAAATTCCTCTACTTGTTCCATTCCTAAAGAAGCATAATCACCAGTATGGTAAGATGCGATAACACATTCTTCATGGAACCTACATTGAAATTCAAAATGTTTATCTTCTTGTTCAGAGCTGCCGGAGGGGGGTGGAGCCCTCCGGAGGTGGATTCCGGCGGCGTTTCCCCCCTCCGATCTTCTCCGGCGGCAGCCTTCTGTCTCTCTATTTCTGGTTTTGTGTTTCTCCGCTGCCTCCTCCTGGAAAACGTCGGGGGACTATTTTTATAGTCGTTTTTAGGTCACGAGGAAGCTTCGGGAAGAAGGATCGACGCAAACGGGGCCACGAGGGCCAAAAGAGGTGGGCCCACGCGGCCAGGTACAAGGGCCGCATGGGGCACCCTCTTTTGCCCCTCCAGCCTCTGTTTGCTTGCTTCCTTCACTCCTATGTCTTCCTCCTTCCAAAATAATGATCCCCGTAAATTTGCAGCTCATTATGACGTCGTTAAGGCCCTGAAATAAATAAGGAAAGAAATAGGGGTTTTCTGCCTGCGCAGGATTAATTCCATAAAAAGGGGAAATCATTATTAATTACCAAAAATCATTAAATAACAGTAATATACCCCTTATATGATGCAAATATGAATGGAATATAAGTATTATGGTGCAAAGTTCATGTATGCATTTTATATGCATCAGGCGTCTTCCCTCAAACTCTTTCCCTAGCTATACATTCATACTAAGCACACCGGAGTCTCCGGACAAGCCGAAGATTCCGTGGCTTAGAGTGGAGACTTAGGTCAGACCGGAGTATCCGGTGTTACACACCAGAGTCTCCGCCCCCCACTACTCATAAATGCAATTTATGGTGGAGGACATGTATGTGGCAAGAGGAGCATGTTTTGGGATAAGTAAAGGCTTGAGTTGAGATGCACAAACTGGGGATGGTACTTCACACTCAAACTTGCAAGAGGAAAAACGAATATAAAATCCAAGATTGAGTGAGTTCCCCATAAGAACAAAAGATATTCAATAAAATCCACAAAGAACCAACTCTTCATCGAGAAGAGGTCGGTGGCCTAGGCCACCATGTATGAGTGTAAGGCATGACATCGTGAGGATATATCTTGGGTTCATAACCAATACTCGTCATTGAAGCTCACAATTCATGAATTTTACTTTGGGCATATTGTGGGGAGGGAGAGCCCAATTATTTAGGCCAACACTCTCCCTAAATCCATGTGTAGCGCCCCGACCCCAGAACTATACAGTGAAGCGTTGTGCAACCGGTCATGCTACACAATCGAAGGTTACTGGGTTTACCAATCCCAGGCCAAAACCCATTGGCAGGTGTGCTCGGAATGGATCATCGGCACACAACACCTCGATCATGCCATAAGCTCAGACATCGCTATCACGTATAGTAGAGAGATCAAGACTTGTGGAACAACTGGCACATTGCAGACTCTACGACACAAAAACTCATATAGCAACTCATATATGAGAAAGATACAAATATTACACACAAAAGGTCACAGACCCAAAAATTCATCAAGCGGAAGCGAAGTAGCGTTGTCTAATACAACTAGATGAAAATATATGTCCTAAGAGGCATACAATAACCATAACCCAAGCCAACTTTTTCCACGGTCCCAAGCTGCCACCTGGGAACCCCGGACTACTAGTTGACGTCCACGAAGAACCCACCTAGCTGCTCGGTGTCGTCCTCCTCTGAAATACAAATATAAAGGCAGCAAAGAGAGACTGAGTACGACGTACTCGCAAGTTTAGTAGGGCGATATAGGCCCAATGATTGATGGAGGCTCTAAAGTTGTATATGTAGTTATTTTGCATAAAGCTAATTTTTATAACAAAGATATATGACCCATGGCATCGACTACTCAGAGTATTTTTCATAAAGGGGATAAGAGAGTAAACTTTTCATCTTCGGTTCTCGTCGAACCAACTTGTAGCCAAACCACTCATCTCCACCAAAGGTACTCCCTCGAGGAAATGAACCTTTTTAACACACGTTGTATTGCAACCTTTAGCTGCCAAATTAATTAATTAGGTTAAGGTTCTCTATGGTCTCGTATATCCGTCCCCAAGTCGTCCATAACCGCGGACACGGCTTTTTGAAAAGATTTACCCTGCAGGGGTGTACTAATTTACCCACCGGTACCGTCCGGCTCACCTGATTGGCCCTCTTCCGGGGAAGGCCGGCGAGTGGGCGCGGTTAAACCTTTACCTCGCGTGAGACTATCCAAGAGTCATCTGTGGCCACAGGGCAAGTTTACCCAGCCTATTTCATCCCCGCCCCATCTCCACGTCCTAAACACAAATCCTCCTCAACATTTTCTTTTCCACTCACACGCAAATGGAAAACCGAACTAGAGGACCCTTGGATACGCCCGCACAAGTTATTTAGTTACAGAGGATTCCATATGTCCCCACCATTCGAAGCACGCTCAGTCTTGGTTCTAGAGACAAGAACTCGCACCTAGGGGCAAGAGTGAGGCAAAACACCATCCCCGATGGAAACTCACCCAAGCCTTTTAAGCAAATTAATTAATTACCAACAGCAACCACCATGTCCGAACATTCCATCATCATTCATCAATATGGAATTGAATCAACGGACATAAATAGCATTTAACTAAGCATGGCTAAGCATATAAGTACAACAATTAAATTCGTGTCTCCGGCCAACACATCAACCTAGGGTTCATAGGTAGGGAGACATGTGATGGTTTAGGGGATAAAACATGCATTCATAGGATACTCTACATCTTGATCAAAAGAGACATTTGAATCGCATGCAATATTATGGTGGATAAAATAATTTTATAAACAATAGGATGCTAAATGCCAAGAAGGTTAGGTTATCTCTTGCCTTGCTGCCGGGGCGTGTAGTACTGCTCGTCGGGGTAGGTAGCGTTAACCTCGACTCCGAAATCTATCGATACCCAAAAGTAACACAAAGAACAAATAAATCACACGAGGACAAGTGCAATGCTCAATCACATGATGACATGTCAATTTCATGCAAGGATGTCATTATATAAATTAAATAGCAAAATTAAATGGAAAGCCAAATAATTAGTGCAATTATTTGGTAGCAACCCCATATTTAGCTTAATGACCATGGTGTTCATACATTATCACATTATTATAGAAGTGGCTCAAATATGCATGAACATGATATGATTAATTAGGTTTTGTTCTTCCGATCATTTTGGTACCTTATTTGTAATTTTCTGAGTACCGAAGAATAAATTGCGAATTAATTAATTACTCGAATTTATTTCCTTTAATCAATTAAAGAATAACATCACATAAATATTTGTGATCATGACATGATATTAGCATGGGATGAAAGTATTTGGCATGTTGATCACTTTGATATTTTACTCACAATTTTTGATTAAATATTTCACAAGTTATGAATTCTTCCAATTTAGGTATTAATTTATACCATTTTAGGAATTATTAAAATAAAGGCAAAAATATTTACCCAAAAGAGCATGTCAATGTTAGCAATAGATAGGTATTGATTTTCTGAACAAATTGGTATATTATTTGCTAAATTTGAACCAATGTTTAAATAGTTATCATTTTATTTAATTTATTTTAATTCACTGTTTTTACTGTTTGGGCCGGCCTCCAGATCGGCCCAGGCCGGTTTCCAGGCCGGCCACATATCCGAGACAGCCGGCCCAGACGGGGCACCAGGCCGGTCACGTACCAGAGGATGCCGGCCTCCTGGCCGGCCCAGACCGGAGCCCAGGCCGGGCATGGGCATGAGGCTGCCGGCCGTCTGGCCGGCCTAGGCCGAGGGCAAGGCCGGGCTGGCTCCCGAACCTGCCGGCCTCACGGCCGGACAGGCCGGTGTCCAGGCTAGGCGCGCGGGGCGTGCGGTGACCGACGGTGATCAACGGCGGCGGCTAGAGCGAAAGAGGATGCGGGGAAAAAGCTAAAAGAAGCAGAGCTCACCCTGAGCTCGTATACGTGGACGGCGACGGCGCGGAGGGGCGGGAATCGCCGGAATCGTCCTGGCGAGCGGCGCGGCCGAGGCGGGGAGGTCGAGGACGATTTCGTCGATCCCGGGCCACCCCGGCTCGATTCCGCCGGAGTGGAAGGAGCAGAGGACGCGGCGGAGCTTGCAATGCCCTTCGATTCGTGCGGGGCAGTCCTAGATGACGGCGTCACGCGGAGGCGAGCGGCAGTGAGAGTAGCTCGGGGAAGAGAGATAGAGAGCGAGTCGAGCGGGCAGATGAGGGGGGGAATGGGGCGAGTAGCAAGTGGGGGTCCTCGTCGTGGGCGTCTTGGCCACGGGGGACGAGTGGAAGACGACCACGGGTGGGGGCACGACGGCATGGCCGGCGGCATGGCGCCAGTGGCCATGGCCGCCACTGTGCGGGAAAAGAACTTTTTGCAAAAACCCCCTGCTTCCATTTTGTGTAATTACAAAAGAGCCCAGCAGCAGAATTTGCAATTTAATTGGGGCCTTTAAACAATTTTATAAAATACACAAAAATTCATGTGGGCTCCACTTGACCTTTAGGTGCTCCACAAAAATTGGGGAGGCAAAATAAAATGTTTTGGCCAACCTTTGTTCACAGTTTTTAATTATGGTCATTTTTGACATTTTCCAATTTGTATTTATTTGAAGCACTTATACATTTCCAAAAATACTGAAAATATTCATGGAGGCTCTAACATTAACATTGAAGCTCCCCATGATTTTATTTTGAATTTTTGGAATGTTTAATTTGGTTTCAAAAATAGAAAATGGAATTAAGCCAATTTGAATTCTCATGTTCATTTCTTATTTGAAAATTATTTGGAAATTGAGAATTGGTGATAAAATGAAAACTTGGAACTTCCTAAACAATTTGGAAGTTCATTTAGTTTTTGCCAAGTTGGGCATTGCATTTGGGTTGGAGGTTTTGGGAAGGTTGGGCTTCCCCATTTTAATTTGTTTCCAAGTGAATGTTAGAAATAGCAATTGCATATGGATGCTATGATGCAAAACAAGAATGCAAAAGTGGAAAAATTCTTCGTATTTTTCATTACCAAGCTGGGGCTGTTACACCATGCCTACACCTAAACCAAATATATAGTCAACCTATAGGTGTGTATGCAAGATGGTCAAGTCAAGCCCCTTAAATCCATGATATTTAGCTCATTCCTAAAATAAGTGAATCTTGATTCATCAAGTGGCTTCGTGAATATATCAGCAAGTTGTTCTTTGGTGGGGACATAAGCTAGCTCAATATCTTCACGGGCAAACAAGATCTCTAATGAAGTGATGATGAATCTCAATATGCTTCGTTCTTGAATGTTGCACCGGGTTGTAAGCAATCTTGATAGCACTTTCATTGTCACACAATAGAGTCACTTTGTCACAATTGACACCGTATTCCTTTAAAGTTTGCCTCATCCATACCAATTGAGTGCATCCACTAGCGGCCTCCACATAGTCGGCTTCGGCGGTGGAGAGAGATATATAATTTTGCTTCTTAGAAGACCAACTCACCAAGGACCTACCAAGAAATTGGCAAGCCCCGGAAGTTGATTTCCTATCATCTTAATCACCGGCCCAATCCAAGTCCGTATACCCACAAAGAGTGAAAGATGAGTCCTTGGGATACCACAAACCATACTTTGGGGTATGAACCAAATATCGAAGGATTCTTTTGACCGCTAACATCTGGCTTTCCTTAGGAGGGACTTGATACCTTGCACACACACCTACACTCAACACAATATCGGTTCTAGATGCACAAATATAAAGCAACAAACCAATCATGGAGCCGTATAAATTTTGATCCACATCTATACCCTTTGGGTTAAGTTGTAGATGGCATTTGGTATCCATAGGAGTTTTCTTCTCCTTAGCATCTTCCGTCTTGAATCTCTTGAGCATGTCTTGGATATACCTTGCTTGGCTAATAAAAGTCCCTCCTCTCAATTGCTTGATCTCAAATCAAAGGAAGAACTTCAACTCACCCATCATGGAGATCTCAAACCTATCGGTCATAAGCTTTGAAAAATCATCATTAAAAGCTTTGTTAGACGTGCCAAAGATAATATCATCAACATATAGTTGGCAAAGGAAAAGCTCCCCGTTAACCCTCTTAGTAAAAAGAGTGGGATCAATTTGCCCAACTTCAAATCCAAGGTCTAACAATAACTCTCTAAGGTGCTCATACCACGCACGTGGTGCTTGTTTAAGTCCATAGAGCGCCTTATCAAGCTTGTAGACATGGTTAGGGAAGTTGGGGTCCTCGAACCTCAGGGGTTGCTTAACGAAAACCAACTTCTTTAAAGGAAAATTAAGAAATGCACTCTTTATATCCATTTGTTGTAATTTAAAGTTATAATGGGATGCATATGCAAGAAGGATAGGGATGGACTCAAGGCGAGCCACGAGAGCATAGGTCTCTCCAAAATCAATGCCTTCAACTTGAGAGAACCCTTGAGCTACCAATCTTGCCTTGTTCCTCACAACTATGCCATGTTCATCTTGCTTGTTCTTGAAAATCCATTTTGTGCCAATAACATTGTGGCACTCCTTGGGCTTTTCAACTAATTTCCACACATTGTTGCGCTTGAAATTATTGAGTTCATCATGCATGGCTTCAAACCAATCCGGATCTTCAAGAGCTTCAAAAACTTTCTTTGGTTCCACCATGGAGATGTGAGCTTGATGACCACTAAAACTTGCCAATTTTCCACATCACCAAGAACCTGGTCAAGAGTGTATTGACGAAGTTCCATGGTTCTCGCATCTCTAGCTTGACGACGGGCTTCGATATCTTCATTGGACCTTGGAAGAATCTCTTGATCATCTTGATCGTTTGTGTCCCCGTCTTGACTGGAATGATCACCTTGATCTTCATTATGCATACCTCCATCACTGGAGGGAAAATATGGACCAGGGTCTTGATCAGGGCTGACTGCAGCATCAGGAGGACCGGAGTCTCCGGCCTGTGGCACCGGAATCTCCGACACACCGGAGTCTCCGGTCAAGATGGCCGGAATCTCAGGTTTGGCGATTGAGGGTTGATCATATTGTTGAAGGTCTTGAGTTTGTCTTTGGTCAGGTGCATTATTGGCTCCAGTAGCAGTTGCTTGCATTTCTGGTGTAGATGAAGGCTCCACTTGAGTAGAGCATTTTCCTTTTTGATCCGCCACAAGGGTTTCCTCAATGGGGCGGAAAAATCCCACACCCATTCTTCTTATGGCATCTTGAGGTATTTCATCATCTACATTAGAAACATGAAATTGCGCCACTTGGGAGCCATCATTTTCCTCGAACACGACACTACAAGATTCTATGATAACCCGTGAGGCTTTGTCATAGATTCTATAAGTGTGGGATTCGGCACCATAACCAACAAAGATACCCTCTAGTGTTTTAGATTCAAATTTAGTTAAGCGACAACCTTTGATCAAATAGAAACACTTACAACCGAACACGCGGAAGTAGGAGATGTTTGGCTTCTTGCCGGTGAGGATTTCATATGGAGTCTTGTTAAAACCTTTGCGGAAGTAAAGCCTGTTGGATGAATGACATGCCGTGGATATAGCCTCGGTCCAAAAGGTCAACGGAGACTCAAACTCCGCCAACATGAACCTTTCCATTTCCATAAAGTTCGGTTCTTCCTCTCAGCTACACCATTTTGTTGAGGGGTATAAGTTGCGGAATATTGATGACGAATCCCCTCTTCACTAAGAAATTCATTTAGGGTGTAGTTCTTCAACTCAGAACCATTATCACTCCTAATGGTCAATATGGGGACATTGTGTTGACGTTGAACTTCATTGGAGAAGTCGATGATGGCTTGTTGGGTCTCACTCTTCAACTTGAAGAAATAAACCCAGGTAAATCTTGAGTCATCAAAAATCACCAAGCAAGACTTCTTCCCACCAAGACTAGCTTCGGGAACGACACCAAAAAGATCCACATGGAGAAGCTCCAAGATCCTCGTGGATGAAATAATAGTCTTGTTAGGATGGGGAGAATCATGCATCTTTCCTTCAACACAAACCCTGCAAACACGATCTTTGGCAAAAGAGACATTTTATTTTATTCCGAGAATGTGGCCACCCTTGTGAAGACTTTGCAAAGTTCTCATGTTGACATGGGCCAAGAGGCGATGCCAGAACCAGCCCATGTCGGCCTTTCCGAAAAGGCACATCGCATTTGTAGTGGTTTTCCCCGAAAAGTCCACCACAAACAAAACATTTTTTACGTACCCAATGAAAGCGCCCTTTAGAGTCTTGCTTCACAAGAGTACCACAATATAAACATCAATGAAGATGGCAAAGCCCATCTTGCCAAGATCACAAACTGAAAGTAAATTATAACCAAGAATTTCTACAAACATGACATTCACTAAGTAAATAGCTGAACGACTTTAACCTTGCCGAAACCCAATACCTCAGATTTCGATCGATCTCCATAAGTGACGGTTACTTGATTTAGATTTGGTCTCAACTCCGTCATTATCTCCTTGCTTCCAGTCATATGACTTGTGCATCCACTATCAAGCACCTATTTTGACCCTTCGGAAGCATAGTCCTACAAGAAATCATTGCTTGGTTTCAGGTGCCCATTTTGTAATGGGTCCTGTTTTGTTAGCAACAAGGGTCTTAGGAACCCAAATAGAACGAGCAATAGAAACATCTCGTGGACCAACAAATTTTGCATGAACATCACCATAATAATCAACATATAGAATATAGTGGGGGTTAGCAATTCCCGCAAAATCATCACGAGTGGTTTTGCCCCTTGTGGCACCACCACCCAGGATGTTAGTATTCTTTGATTGTGCTGTCCTCACATCCTTCATGAAGTTCTCCTTCTTCTTTCTCGGAGCAACATAAACAAGGCCCTCTTTCTTGTTGTGTGATGTACCACTAGGTTTCTTTCCTTGGGAAATGGCTTTAGCAAGGGAAGCCTTCAAACTAGCATTTTCCTCAATAACATTTGCATGATCACAAGTAGAAGTAGAGGAGCTAGACACATCATTTTTAGGACTACGCACATCATTTTTTAATAGTTGAATTTGAAGTTGTTCATAAGACTTGGTGAGGGTAGAGTGTTCACTTTCCAAGGTCTTGTGAGCCTTGGTTAGCTTCTCTAGATACTCGGTTAGTTTAGTATGACCAACACTAAATTCAACTTTTTCCCTTTTACACATTTTATATTTAGCAATAGCATGGTCACTTTCTTTAATGAGTTTAGCAATAATATCATTGTGTGACTCCTCAATATTCTCAAGTTTCTCCGCAAGAGAAACCCGAAGCTCTTACTCTTCCTCAAGAGTAACACTCAAGGAAGCAATTTCGAGAGCATCCTCTCTTTCTATTTTAGCTTTGACCTCAAGAAGAGCTTGAGCTTCACCATATTGGCTCATGAGAGCCTCGAAGTGCTTCTTGCTTTCACCTTGCAAGTTAGCCATAAAATGATCCAAGGCAACAATTTCCTCTTTTACTCTAAGACTAGTAGCATCATTCATATCATTCATAGTCTTAGGAGAGGGAGAGGGCGACGATGATACCTCGGTGGTCTTTGCCATGAGACACCTCGCGGAAGTGTTGGGAACATTCTCATTGGGGGATTCAAAGAGGGAAGGAGATGGTGAAGATGCAATGGCAATGGAGGCCACCTCACTTATGGTTTCTTCTTCTTCCCCGGATGAGCACTCCTCTTGAGCTAGCAACACAATCCTTGGAGGCTTCTTGTTGCAGGTGTTCTTCTTCAAGAATGGTTTCTTGCGAGGAAGCTTTGACTTATCCTTGGGAACAAGCCTCCCTCCATGGTCTTCTCTATTCTCAAACGGACACTCGGCCACAAAGTGAAATTGATTTTGGCAATTGTAGCAAGATCTCACTCTAGGGCCACCATCCTTCCTACCACTTGATTGGTTGACTAGCTCCTTTGCTTTGGCCGGGCTCTTCCAAAAGGTTCTTTAAGCAAGAGCCATGTAATCTTTATGAGTATCATTGACATCTTTGGGATCTCACTTGGTCACATCTTCCTCAATAATTGTTTGTTCCTCATGCTCCACAACCTTGGCCATCAATGCAAGAGAAGGTCCTTTATGCATTCAAATGGCATGGGCTCGAGCATCTTGAGCATTCTTGGCGGCCACCTTGAACACCGAAATTTCTTGCATAACTTCATTGGGGGTCATGAGGTGGTAGTTGTGTCTTCCTTGGAGACTCTTCAAGTCGGTGGGCTCAAAAGGCATGAGAGCACTCACATACTTTCTCTTGATCCAAGCATCATCCACATAGGAGGCACCAAGGTCTCTAAATTGGGTGGAAATAGACTTGAGCCTTCGATACATGTCCTTATGGTCTTCACCTTCTATCATGAAAAAGTCCTCGGCTTGGTTGCTCAAAGCATCATATCTATTCCTCTTCATACTCTCATTTCCAACAAACAAGTCGGAGAGAGCATCCCAAGCTTCTTTGGCGGTGGTGAAGTGTTGAATGTGGGGCATGTCCTTTTCCCCCACGGCAAGTTGGATCATGTGAAGAGCAATGGAATTGAGTTTACTATCCACCACCTCTCTTCTTGTCATGTTGCTTGGATCCACGGCCTTGAACCCAACCTCAATGATTCTCCAAAGCTCGATCGAGGCACTGTTCACATGAGACCTCATAAAAGATTGCCAATTAGTAAAAAAAATGGATTAAGCCTAGGTGGATCACCCCTATTGTTTATATGAGGATGAGGGATAGGTGGGTCGGGGGAGAGTACCAATGAGGAACATCATGGTACCCCTCTTTCCCACTGTCACCCTTAGATGGAGAGGTTTTACTTCTTTCCCCCATCTTATCCTTACCAGCGGAAGCGATATCCTCTGGAGTAGGGGATGCTGGAGCTTTACTAGCTAGCAAGAGTTGCGCCATCAATTCGCGCATCTCTTTCATTTGAGTTTCCACGGATGCTTCCAATTTCTTGAAATCATCCATGGAAACTCCACTAGTAAGAGCACTCGGTTCTCCGTCCTCATTGTCCATACTCTCTTAGGCGGTGAAGCCTAAATAATGAGCCAAGACTCTTATACCAATTAAAAAGATCGTATGGACACCTAGATTGTAGCCAAGAAAGGTGATCGACATTGGAGCGACGCAACCGGAGATCGGATTACCAACGATGATTTAGGTATCTCCACGGCACGCACTGTCACCGGTCCAAAAGGGAACCTGCATGCATGCTGTGTCTACCGATGCGCTACATGCTCCACCAACCATCCGTCCCTCCAGGCTTTCCTGCCTACCGAGTACGCACCTGACTGGAGTTGTTGTTTCCTCGATACAAGCACAAGACATTGTTCCTCACTACATCACGTACTGAAATAGGAGGCACTTAATAGTGCCTCCAAAAGTCCAATAAATGGCATAAAAAGTTTTTGAGGCAAAATTAAAAGTGCAGCATTTACTCGTGTCGTTAAAAGTTTTTTGTGGCATTTTTCAATAATGCCTAAATAGGTTGTCATTTGAGGCATTATTTAGTGCCTCTAATGGTATCATTTGAGGCACTTTTGAGTGCCTCAAATGATATACCACTTGAGGCATTATTTAGTGCCTCTAATGGTAGCATTTGAGGCACTTTTGAGTGCCTCAAATGATATACCATTTGAGGCACTTTTGATTAGTGCCTCAAATGATATACCATTTGAGGCATTATTAATTGCCTCAAATGCTACCTTCGGAGGCAGTTTTGTGTGCCTCAAATGAGGCACCTTTTAATTCGTGCCTCAAAAGTACACCCTTTGTAGGCACCCATTTTACAATAACAATAGTAATTCGCAATGACAACAATTAATTTCTCACACCAATGCAATACAATAATCAGTGAAGCATCAGCTATGATAGCACAATTACAATGACAACAATTAAAAATGGATTCTCTCTGTCTCTCACTAATAGCATTGAAGTGTGAAAACCATGAAGTAACTTCGCCCCTGGCCATGACTGCTCCGTTGATGACTGCAGATTCATCATCTTTTAATTCACCTGGATTTGACGGTAAGAAGAGGAACTTGGGCTATAAGAAACATCCTCATAAATTTCTACTATCTGAAATATTGGAACCCTTGTACGAATGGATTGTTCAAAAAAGTGAATGGATCATCCAGATAAATGGATAGTGGTTATATGATTTAAATATCAGTCTTACTGGGGCTGTTGAGAATTGAACCCAAACAAGTAAAAAATGACTGGGATGAGACTAGTAATCTCATACTAATAAATTATTAACAATCCCATCTGGTTAGCATTACATATCCGCTAAGTCACTAAGTCACTCCAACCCGAATGCAGCTGACGAAATAAAATATGTCACCCACAAAATGATACCAAGAAAACACAGTTTAGCATTACATATCTTCTGTCAAACCAGATTAAGTTATCCCTCCAAATATAAGACACATGTGGATATTTACCACTAATGCTTATCAGCCGAAATTTTATTCTATATTGGTTGCAGTAACCGGTGGCATGGTGTCGTGATTGCAACTGCCAACTTAGTAGGCAATGCCAGTATGAACAACTTACTATCATGAATGCATGTTACTACACATTGATTACTATTCTGACGAAACAAATTAGTTGCAGGCTATAGCTGTCAGATTCGAAAATATACTTCATAGGAACTAGCATGACAAATGATGTATATATCCAGATCTAGGAGTGAGATACGTAGAACAGTAGAAGGTACTCGAGCGTATATGCATACATGAAGTCCAGGCCAGTAGCACTTCAGCATCTCCTCAACATGTTGTGGAACTACATGAGCCCTCCTTGACTCGATGAAAGGGTGACGACAAAGGATCCTCACACCAACCTATCAAGGAATGCAATAATGATCAAGCCCATGAGCATATACATATGTGGTAACTAGCTATGACAAAGAAGTCTCTATGTAACTTAAGTCTAAAACAAAGAGTTACAAGACCATTACTTGTACCGATAGAATGACAAATTACAAGCTCGCCTTATACAACACTATCGTTGACACAAAATTATCTTGCAGAGTTCAAACATGACAAATGAAAAAAAATATTAAATGTAAAAGGTGTGAGAAAAGTATGTCATATCTACTGGCACTATCGCATTCCAAGACTGGCCTTGCTTATTAAACTCATTGTAAAAAGAACTACAGTCACAAAATTAACATGAACCACAGATTCAAATAACTATGCATTAGTAGCATCTTGATGAGATACAACACAAACAAATAGATTGAGAAAAAAACATTCCTCTCACGCCCTTTCAAGCAAAGGCTGTCAACTGAAATTGGAGTCAATTCACGACTAAGAACAGTAGAATTACAGAGAAAAGTTATTATGAATCATACTTAGCTTATGTAAAGAATCATAAAGAACTAATGCCAGAAAACTTTGTCTTAAAAGAGTGTACATTCTAGGTTTAAAAGTGAATATTATATGGGCTAGACAAACTTCGCATGTAATAAGCATGGCAGCTATGTGAGTCTACAAGAGGGTACAACTAAACAAATTGAGATCAAAACACCGTGCTGCACTAATCTATCACGCAAGCTACAACAACAACATAAAATACGTCACCAAAACTATTATGCCAAGTTCACTTATCAATTGGGTCAAAGAACATACATAATTAATGTTAGTTACCTCTGGAATTGGAGAAGTAGAGAGAGACGGGAATCACACAAACAGAGATAAATTCATCTTACATAGTTGTTCGCCCAAGGTATTATGCCTGCAATCAGATTACTGAGACTGCAACTTCCAATGTGTCTGTATTTACCACTAGTGTATACAAGAAAAGCTAATTTCAAAAAGAAACAGTGTGTCTTGCTCGCAAGATAAAATATGAACAGGAAAGAGTAAATCATTTTTTTTGCAGTGAATTTTAAAAGATATGCCCGTAAGCTATGGTAGGTTCAATTGCCTTGGTAATCTTCTCTCATGCATCCGTAAGTTATTCTCTCTTGCTAATTAACCATAAGCATAACAGTCAAGTATCCAAGTCAAAGAGAGTTCTCCGTGTATCTAATTGTTACTTTACTATAACTTACAGGACACAATGTGTATCTTAGAAACAAAAGAAATTTCTCCGTTATATTATACACAAAGGAAACCTGCACCAGCCAGAAAGGATTCCTGTAAGTAATTGACAACAAACAATACCACGCAGACACACAATGATAGATAGATTGTTTGCTTGCTCTGAAGAGTGAAGAGATAAAAACTAGATTGTTCTGCAGTTCCACTATCTCGTCTGGTCACTAGGATATCTAGAATACAACATGAAAGTATGACATAGTGCCATATTAATCTGACTATGATAGAATTGATTAGCAAAAGAAACCACCAACTTCCAAATTTAATTTGGTTTACAATATGTTACCTCATTTTATAGTTTGCTTAAGCCCAACAACAAGGTTGGGACTTCTTAGATTCTTTGAATCAATTATTACTAATTACTACGGACTCTCCACACATTAGGTTCAGACGTGTTCACGGTAATATGTAATGCTCCCGTATTGCTCACATCAATTTGTTGAGAAAAATTCACAGAGCTCTGTTAACATGACACTACCCAAATAAATCGCGTTTAGAACAACATGTCAACTGTTAAATTAATGGACTACGCCAGCACACATCAAAGGCAAGAGAGCAAAAAAGGGTCGCCGATAAGGCGAGTAGTATGAAAAAGCGAAGAGTTCATGGAGTCCGTACCTGCAGGAGCGGGCCATGAGGCAGAGGGCGTTGGTGGAGGAGCCGGATCACTTGTCGATCTTCAGCGCCTGCAGCACGTGGCCACAGGCCTGTACGTGGGCGGCGAGGTCCTCGTCGGTGACGGTCAAGCGGCAGAGCTGGAGCGCCTTGAGGCACTCGATGACTCGAGCAGTGCGGCGAGCCCAGCGATCCCAGCGACCCATGGTGCGACATAGGTGCCCCAGAAGTCGGGATGAGCCTGCACATGGCGGCGCTGGAGCACGAGGAGAGGCGGGGGCCGTATACGGTGGAGACGCGGCTGGGGGCGGGGCGGGGCGGGAATCGCGCTGGCGGCTGAACCAAACCCGAGGCTAGGGTTAGCCGCGACGTCGCGCTCGCGGGCGGAGCGGCTTGACAGTGATGGGGGACTTGCAGAGGAGGTCGAGGCGGATTCTCTCTGTCGTTCGGCACCGCCAGAGGGGGCCGGCGATGGCTGGGGCAAGCGGCGGCGGCGGCGCGAGCGACGAAGACGCGAGAGAAGGGGATGGACAGACAGAAATGCGTTTGAGAGAACGAGTGAGATGTGAGGAAATCTCCAAGCCGGACAGAGATTCAGTGACTTTCTGTAACAAAGTATCACGGTGACTGTTTGCTAAAAAAAAAGTCTCACATTGACTTTGTCCATCTACGAGCCATCCGATAAAGATCCAATGGGCACGGTTGTTTCAAAATTTGAACTCGAAATTCAAACTGTACAGAATTTTTAAAAAAAATTCCAATAGATTTTATATGTTCCATTGATGACTCGAAATAAATTTCATGTCATTTGGACACATAGTTTAGGATTAAATGGATGTTTATGTTTCGAGATCAAAACGCAATTATATCATAAACCATTTATCCAAATGACATGAGATTTATTTCGAGTCATCAATGAAACATTTGTAACTAACTGGAATTTTTTCAATTTTTTCTAAACAATTTGAATTTCGAGTTCAAAATTTAGACCAACCGTGACCATTAGATCCTGATCGGATGGTTCTTAGATGGGCAAAGTCACTGTGAGACTTTGTCTCATGAAGTCACTGAATCTCTATCCGGCTGCTACTCCGTGAGTATGTTGAACTCGTCCGTGTAATTTGCTCAATTAGGTAGCCGTCAATTAGGTCGAGCCAATTAACTAGACTATTAATGTGTTCAGTTAGGACAACTGAATTTTAGAGGCACTTTTGATTTGTGCCTCTACATGATAGTTATTGGAGGCACTATTCAAAAGTGCCTCTAAATGAATACTATTTGAGGCATCTAAAAGTGCCTCAAATAGTAATCATTTGAGTCAATTTTGATTAGTGCCTCTAAATGATAGTTATTGGAGGCACTATTCAAAAGTGCCTCTAAATGAATACTATTTGAGGCATCTAAAAGTGCCTCAAATAGTAATCATTTGAGGCACTTTTGATTAGTGCCTCTAAATGATAGTTATTGGATGCACTAATCAAAAGTGCCTCTAATGATTACTATTTGAGGCACTTTTAGATGCCTAAGATAGTAATCATTTAGAGGTATTTTTGATTAGTGCCTCTAAATGGAAATTTTTTGAGACACTATTTCTAAACTGCCATTGATTAATAAATAATTTGAGGCATTATTTATAAAAGTGCCTCCAAAAATAAATATTAGAGGCAGTTTTCAAATATGCCTCTAGGAAAGTGCCTCGAATTCAAGGACGTGACATAGTGCCTGCCGGCAGACCTGCCCGTTCTGCGTGTTTGTGTCTTCCTCGCTGTTGTCTGTCATGGACGGGTGATGGTAACGGGCGACCGAAAATATGTGAATCTTCTCTATTTATCTCGGCGGGAGGTCGACGACGACGAGAGGAGTGCTGCCCAGACTTTTCAGGTAGGCAACTCTATGCGTACATCACTCACCGTTACCGTACCGTATGCCACGCTTCCTACATTTTTGCTACTCATTTGGTGTTCGAAGCAACCAGCATATAAATAAGGCTACGCGTCGGTCGACCGAAGCGGACATAAAATCGCGGTCGTGCAAAAAGTGATGCGACCAGGATCTGAGCTTGGTGATAATTCGGGGCGTCTAGCTCTTTTCTTGACTTTATTTCCTGTTGTAATTTGTGCCTTTTTGCTTCCTGTTTGTCTAGCTCTTTATTACGTCAGCTTGTGATGTCGTTGATGTAAAAGAATGTTGGGAGAACCATGACTTTGTAGCCCATAAAATTTCGTTAATGGAGCTAGAGGGAGACACTTTGATATAAAAAAAGTGTGATTTCAGTGCGTACTAAAGATGTCTCCACATGCACTCATAATTGCTAGTAGAAAATGTTCCCGACATTTTGGTACATTTTATATATCCGTTTTTGCTATTATTTCGTCTGTGTTTTCAGTTTTTTTTATACTAGAGAATGGGATTTTTTTTCCTCAAGGCCACGCGCACAACTTCACAAGCACGCCGTTGGAGTACAAGGGAAAAATTGGAAATAATGGCTGAAATCTGGATGTGCGCCTTGTTTTGGGAAATGTTTGCAAGAAATTGGAGATGTGCGTCTTTTTCTTTGTATGCCTCACTTTTTTTTTTCTAGTTTGGCCTCTATTTTCTGATTTCCCGTCGATCCACATTAGAGGCATCTATACGTCCACATCAACGATAAATTGGTGATATTGACTGTTAACCCCTCTTATGATTTCCCCCGCTTATTAAAAAATGTTCCCAGCTTTCTGGAACATTTTATATAGTTTTTTTGTTCTTATCATTTCTGATGATTTCAGTTAATTTGTTTCATGATAGTGGAGAATGGGATTTTTACCTCATTTTCGTCCAAATTTGAATTATGGCTTATTTTGAATTTAATTGTTTGGGAGTAGTACCTAGACACACATTCATGTGTCTGCCGTGTCATCCAAAACAATCATGCCGATTGTCTAAAGGGGTGTTTTCTTATAATTCATGATCATCCGCGAAAACCACATTTCGGTGGGGGGCGGGGTAGTTATACGGGGGCTCTAGTACTCAGCACGAATCAAATACTCGTTCTCACATCTCGTGTCTACACACTGGTGAGATCAGTGGTCACCGTTGGTTCTAACGTGTGCTTGAAGAGTGCACTTGCGTGCATGTATGTGTGTTCTATGAAGTTTAATGGCCGGTGCTAAGCTCGGACAATGCTTGGAAGAAAAAGTGCAAACGCTTACCATTATGTTATGTGTGGTAGAGTTGACGGTAGATCAAATCCCATCTTGTGCTAGTGCGTGCCGGCAGGTGAGCACGCATCCTTCTTGTACTCTTCTAGGATCGATCGGTCGAGCGGTTTACGCGCTGGCGCCGATCTCTCCCTACACCTACAGAAACGGCTGCCGGGTTGGCGCCAAGCAGAAAACTTGGCTCTTGCGGCATGCTAAACTGGTGCGTGAGCAGGAGGCAGACCCCTCCCTACTAGAGCTAAGCTACACCCTGCGTCATCGATCGGTTCTCTCTAATAATTCGTCTATTGTTGCGTCTCGTGGGAACTTTGAAACGAGCGCGATGCTAGAACTTTCAAGAACATTAGCATGATCGATGCCTAACATCATCCTCTCTAGCATCCAATTGGAGGCAAAATCGTGGACCTTGGCAGGTGCCGAACGTTTGGGCCGTTTGATGCCGAGAGAGTAGGCTTGTACAACGTAGTACGAGTCGGGGAATCCGTCGAAATCTTGGAAGTGGTAACCTCACCTGCCATTGTTCGAAATTTCCTATATAATGTGGGGGTGTCACACGATGTAACCCATGACGACTTGATAGCAACAGGCATGCCGGGGAACCGGCGGCTTGTGCCGACGCCTAGGACGGCCAGGTGTCCTTGTATCAATAGAGAGGAGCGTCGGTAGTCATGCCCCGTAAAGTAGGCGATTTCGCCGAACTGCGTTAACAAATTTTAATGTCATCACGATTGCTTGGTCCTCAATAGTCCGATTGTGTGCCTACGACGGTGACAACCTTTCTTAAAAAAAAAATCATCGATCCTACTTCGTGGGATCGGTCGCTCACATAGTCACATGCAACGTAGTTCGAGTTTTGGGGAATCCGTGGAAATCATGGAAGTGGTCACCTCAGCGGCTCACCGGCCACGTACTCTTGGAAATTATATGCACACGGCGGGAACGGGGTGAAATTTTATGTAAATAACCTTTTTCGTCACGTTTTTCACAAAATAACCTCTGATATGAAAATTTTCAGGGAATGACCTGTTTTTCTGACGCCCGCCTATATGGCGTCATACCCTACTCTCTGACGCCCTGGATCAAGGCGTTATAAACCTTGCCAGATCAGCACCGAAACCCCATATTTTGCAAGTTTAACGCTCTAAACGGGGGCGTTGTACTATTGAGCTTAACGCCCCGGTCCGTGGCGTTATACCGTTGAGCTTAACGCCCCAATTCGGGGCGTTATACCGTTTCGAAACATTATTAAACTGTAAGAGTTTAAACTTAACAAGAAACTGAGCCTGGTCCATTGGTTCTGGACTCCCTCCTCCACGCGGGTATGTCGCAGGTTCGAATCCTACCCGTCGCACCTAAATATTTCTTTTCTTTCCTCGCGCGTATCAGACTGGTTCAACTCTTTGGGTAGTGCTGCAAACTATTTTTTTCTTCTTGATTGCAAGCTGCTGGTACGCGTAAGGAGAGAAAAAAAAATTATCCGTGAACTTAGGAAGCGTGCTGGTACGCGTACCAGACTGGTTCAGAGGAAAAAAAAATTCTCATTTTGTAAAGGGTGGGATTCAAACATAGGACTTCCCACACGGAGGAGAAAGTCCAGAACCAATGGACCAGGCGTTGCTTCTTGTTAAATTTAAACTCCGACCTTTTAATAATATTTCGAAACGGTATAACGCCTCGGACCGCGGCGTTAGGATCAACGGTATAACGCCACGGACCGGGACGTTAAGCTCAGCAGTATGACGCCCCCGTCTAGGGCGTTAAACTTGCAAAATGTGGGGTTTCGGTGCTGATCTGGCAAGGTTTATAACGCCTTGATCCAGGGCGTCAGAGTGTAGGGTATGACGCCATATAGGCGGGCGTCAGAGAAACAGGTCATTTCGTGAAATTTTTCATATCGTAGGTTATTTTGTGAAAAACGTGACGAAAAAGGTTATTTATGTGAAATTTCACGGGAACGGGAGAGCGGAGAATCAAGATCAATTTCCTGGTACGTACATACAATTGATATATGCACGGGAGGACGTACGTACAGGAGAATCGAGATGTTTCCCCTGATTTGCACGTTCCGACACGCGTGCGTGCGTGCGTGTGTGATAGTGAGTGAGTGTGAGAAGAGGACTGAGATTCCACTAGCTAGCTAGCTAGCTATGTTAGGCGTGTGGCTGGCTGTGGATGTCGTTGCCCTAGCTAGGCGGGGGAGTCGTCTACATATTGTGAACCGTACGTACGTAGCACCGCAATCGCAATGTTACATGCAATGCATGGTACGCAGGCAGGCGTCATATCGTACGTACGTCGTCGCTAGCTGTCACCGATCCCAAATT
Source organism: Puccinellia tenuiflora (assembly GCA_012064385.1). Classification (NCBI taxonomy): domain Eukaryota; kingdom Viridiplantae; phylum Streptophyta; class Magnoliopsida; order Poales; family Poaceae; genus Puccinellia; species Puccinellia tenuiflora. The sequence continues at coordinate 193,141 of QRDG01001823.1, read as the reverse complement.
AAGGGGACCTGTCCTGAATCCTGTGTCGTCACCCATGTTTCGGTGACCGACCGTCCCTTCCTGGTAGTTGTTGGTCGTGGATGGGTGCAAGCAAAGCACGGGATCGCCTGAGGTACGTAGTACACGACCCCTTGTTCCTGCCGGTTCTGCGTGTCTGTGTCTTCCTCCCACCCTGTAAGCTGTAACGCGCGCCTACGTAGATCATGCCATGATCATCATGGACGCTGTGATGGTAACGGGCGGGAGAAAATGTGTGTATTTTCTCTATTTTTCTCGGCGGGAGGTCGACCACGACCACGACCACGAGAGGGGCGTTGGGTGCACGACAACAAACTTGGCCAGAGGTTTCCGTCCGTCCTATACTTACGCGTGCATAACTCGCCGTTACTCATTTGGTGCTCCCCTATAACCAACGCAAAAACAAATACTCACTCTGTTACTAAATATAAGATGTTTTAGACTTTTAGATGCTTCATATGTTGACTAGATGCTGATTAAAATAAGTGAAAATACACACTAAAGTATGTCTAGATATATATGCATCGAGAAAAAAACAGCCTAATTTTCCAGGACGAAAGTCAGCCCGACCACCTTCTTCTTCTTCTTTCCACCTTCTTTTTTGAAACGGGCCCACCTTGCTTCTCTCCTCCCTGCTTCGACGCCTTGGCGATGGCCTCGCCAGAGGGAGGGTGGTCAAACTTACATAGCGCACGTGCCGGTCTTCAAGTAGAAGGAGCAACTCTCGGCATCCTGCGTATAGTATCACCCGCTTCGCGTCAACGTTAATGTGGAATACATACGAAAACAGGGGAAAATACATGGCGATACCAACAGATAATATTTCAGCAAGAAGAAAACTAGCATGGATTATTTTTGCATGTCACCTTTCTCCTTGGAAGGCCAGCAAGAGTAAGCTTCACGTGTGTCACGGCTCAGCCCATGACAAGGCCCACGACAACAAGCGGCCCAGAACCAACTGCGGAGTCGACGTGAGCAGCACCAAGATGGAGAGTATAAGAAGAGAAGCCTAGCGTGAGGGAGAGGGAGAGAAGAGTTAAGGAAGTTTAGTCCCTTGTATCAAACTAAATCCTGTTATACCTCCGAACTTGTGATTTGAATCCGAGATCTACAAGTAAGGTCGTAACAATTGGTATCTTGAGCCCTGTTTCGATTCCCTGGTTTTTGCTTGATCTGTAATTCCGTTTGTGGTAGGCAGCGATTTCCGAATCGTGGCCGTAAAACCTATCTCTCGGTTCGATCGCGTTTTCGAGGTTCGATCTGGCGCCTAGGAAGAAGGCCACGGCGGTAGAAACCCAGCTTGCTGCCGCCATGACCACAGTGGAGGTCCAGAACACGGAGACCAACGCCAAGCTCGACGCCATCGTCGCTAAGATGGCGGCGCTCACTGGATGGATGAAGACGGTGAACGATACGACCGCCGATCTAGCGAAGAACACGGAATTCCTCAAGCTCTGCGCGGAGGACACCGCGTCACGCCTGGGTCTTCTTGAAGTGGACGATGCGGCTGCGCGTCCGAACGGCAAGGCGCCGACGACCACCGTCGTGCAGATCGACACCGACAACCAGCCCCATGGGCGCCACGAGACACTTCAGACACGGGGGCAGGATCCAGGAGTCTCTGGACTTGCTGATTCTCCTCCTGACACTGGTATGTTCCGTCCCGCATCTCACCCGTTCGACCGCGAGCCTGACCCAGATGGACACCGGGCATCGTGCGTACTACCGGCCGTTTGTGAGCACACCTAAGATGGATTTCCCCAAATTCGACGGGGAGGACTACCAGATTTGGTTGGGCAATTGCGAACTGTATTTCGAGATTTATGGGGTTTCAAATCACATGAAAGTCAAGTTCGCAGCTCTGAATATTGTGGGCAATGCGGCGCTCTAGCTTAAAACCATGCAAAAGCAAAATAAATTCGTTCACTGGCATGAGATGAGTGAGGCTGTAGTAGAGAGATGGGGCAAGCGGAAACACACTATTTACATGCGCCAGATGTTAGTTGTTCGTCAGACTAGCACAGTAGATGAGTTTACTTCTCGCTTTGACACTCTTAAAGACCAATTGTTGTTAGAGGATCCCTTCACTAGTGAAGTTTTCTTCGTAGAATGCTACTTAGCTGGCTTGCGCGCTGATATTCGCACTGCAGTTGTTTTACATTGCCCAGAGGAAACAGAAACAGCTAGTTTGTTGGCTCGGTTGCACAAAACAGAGTTGGAGGTAGAGCAACCGTGTCAGTCTCAGAAGAGCTCTCACAAAGACAAGTACAAGCAGTACCACAACCCTGACAAGCACAAAACCAATGCTCGACCTGACGAAGCCAAAATAAACTGAAGGGCCTTGCTGGGATGAGAAATTGGAAGCTCTCCGTACATATCGCAAGATCAAAGGGCTTTGTTTCACATGTGGGGAGAAATGTAATCGCACACACAAATGCCCAGCCCAGATTCCATTACACATAATGGAAGAGCTCCTGGAAGTGTTGAACAACGACGACAAGGACAGTAACTCACATGATCCCAACTCAACAGGCTCTGACAACGATTTGTGTTTGTTGGCGCCGCTAGCAGAAAGTACGAAGAACAAGCAGCGACGCACAATGTGTTTGCATAGGATGGTAGATAAACTCCATGTGGCCATTTTGGTCGATTCAGGGGCGAATGCATCCTTATCAGTACAGAGGTGGCTGAAAAACTGGGGAGGGCAACAGTCGATTCACCTCTGGCTTGTTTTGTGGCAGCAAATGGAGCACCACTGGTCAGTTCTCAGGTGATGCCTCCACTTCAGTGGCTATGCCAAGGGCATACGTTTACACAAGACTTCCAATTGCCGCCTCTTCCCTGCTATGATATCATCTTAGGGGGAAGATTGGCTTGCAGAACACAGCCCGATGTGGGTTCATTGGAAGAAGAAATGGATGCGTTTCACACACAATGGCAAACGCATCCGGCTTACAGGGGTGCAGGAAGAATCCATTGCTTGCAAACTAGTGTATGCAGCAAAATTACATGGGTTATTGAGGAGAGGAGCCATTGTGGAATGTGTGCAAGTTCAACCAATACACCAGGTGCAAGGGCTCAACACACTGTCAGAGGCCAGTTCCTTTGAGACAATTCCTGTCGAAGTTGACACACTGATGTCAGAATTTGACACTTTGTTTGGCAACCCGGTACATTTGCCACCCAGCCGTGATTTCGATCACCGAGTGCCACTGGTCCCAGGGGCGCAGACCGTGAACATACGCCCATACCGATACGCACCACACCAGCAATTAGAAATCGAAAAACAAGTTCAGTCGATTCTCCAGCACGGAACAATTCTTCACAGCTTGAGTCCCTTCGTGTCGCATATGTTAAAATTAAAAAGAAGGGAGTTCTAGCAGGAAATGGACCTAAGTTTACCTATGTCCCCAAGGTTTCTGAACTGAAACCGAATAAAATAAATGAGCTTAGCCCTCCTGTTATCATTAAGGAATTCCCCAATGAACTAAATATAGGAGAAACGTTAACTAATATTCTAAATCCTGTTCTTAAGAATGATGAAGTTAAAGAGTCAACAAGTAATTCCCTTAGTAGTGATAGTTCTACCTCTGAAGATGTCCTTGATGATTTTGAATTTGGTTCTATTGATAAAACTTGAATTTGCCCTTCCTGCCTAGCTAAAAGGCGTTAAAGAAAAGCGCTTGTGGGAGGCAACCCATTTTATTTTACCTTCTGTTTCCTTTTTGTTTCTTTGAGTTTCGGGTGATGTTGCCTCTGTAACAACTCCCTTGTATCTTTTTGTTTTGGTTTTTGGTGCCAAGAATAGCCTCTAAAGAGAGGAAGACTAAATTGTGAGTTTGCTGTCCAGAAACAGATTTATGTTCCTCAATGTTCGAAAATCCAAAAAATCACACAACGCCATCTATGGCTGAAAATGTTTGACAGAAAGCATCAGGGTTTTGTCTACCTGTTTCTAGTTTTAAGTTGTCTGATTTGAGGTCCAGAAGTGCCTCGAAAAAATTCATCTTATAGTCTGTTCTGTTTTTGACAGATTCTGTCCTCAGTTTTGCATTGCTTCTTTCGCGGGCAAAGTGGAGCTTTTTCAAAGCTATAGCTTTACTTAGACCTTTGTGACAGTAGCTAATGTTGTAAAAAAATGAGTTCTTGATATGTTCTTTGGAACTGAAGGAAGATTTTGTTTTTGAGGACTAACCCCTTAATGAAGTTGCTATAAGTTTTGCGTGAAGGAAGTTTTCAAGTGTCCAGGTGTGAGGTGATGAAGGAAGATCGAGAAGGAACAAAAGTCTAAGCTTGGGGAGGCTCCCCATGGACCCTTCTCTGAAATATTCAAGAAGTTAGAAGCGTCTAAGCTTGGGGATGCCCAATGCATCCCCTTCTTCATCAACAATCATCGGTTTTTCTCATGGTACTATATTTTTATCCCTTTACACGTTATGTGCTGTTCTTGGAGCATCGGTTTGTTTTTACTTTCATTTTGTTTTTGTTAGTTTTCTGGTCCTTGAAATAATTCGGATCCATGCATGCTTGTTTGGGAGAGAGACACGCTCCTGTCGGCACAGTGGAAACCGGGGTACCACGGGCCGGCCTGCCAGGGCCCACAAGATTCTGTGGATGATTTTTGCCAAGGGCCAGGCTCTCTAAGCCTGGCGAGCTCCGCGAGGATTTTTCCCCTCGCGAAGGGTTTTTTCTCCTCGCCAAGGATTCTCCCCCTTGGCGAGGGATCGCTCCTCGACAAGGCGTCTCCGACGCCGCCCGCAATTCTGCTAAGGACCAAGTTGAAAGGCTCGGCGAGGCTTTTTCGCCTCGCGAAGCGCCTTCCTCGTGAAGCAATCTCTGCCCCCACGGCAGAGCGCACATGGGCTCTGCGCCATGTGCAGAGTGACGCGCGTGCCTACGCGCGATGACGACGACGCCGCAGTTGCCGTTTCCATGTATAAAGCAGTCAACAAAGCGGAGCCAGGCAAAGCGGACAACAAGTATTGCCTCTTTGGTGACAAGGGAACACTCTGCAGCTACGCTCCAAGGATGACGTCACCGTGGGTCACCTCCCACCTCGGCAAGCGTCAGCCCGCTGTCCAGCTGGTCGGTGCTCCTTTTCAGCTTTGGTGACGCCGTTCCCCTGCCGTGGACCGCGTCCACGAGCTTTACCTTTATGGTGGACTTCACCTTTACGGCGCACCGCGCCTCCTCCTTCGTCGCCATGTGGTAACCCTTCCCGCCCAAATGTTTGGGCAGAAGAGGTCCAGGACGCCTATAAAAGGAGGAGGAGCACGCCCAAGCAAAGGGTTCGATTCTTGGCTAGGTTCGACTCTTCACTAGGTTCGGTCCAAGAATCCTGAGCCCAAACCCTAGATCTGAAGAATAGCTAGTAGCCATAGCCAGACACCTCGAGCTCGACAAGCTCTCCTTGTACTGTGAACTCTCCAAGCAGTGCAATACACCAGAGCAGGACGTAGGGGTTTTACCTCCACAAGAGGGCCCTGAACCTGGGTAAGACCGAGCGTTCCTTTCTGCAGTGTTGTCCCGCAGCGAGTCCGACGAGCACCGTCGCCGGAGCACGTTGAGGGTTGTTTGATTCCGTGTTCAGCCCCTTACTCGATCCTTCTCGAGACACCCCCAGTTCCTGGGACAGTTCTCCGACATTTGGCGCGCCAGGTAGGGGGCTGAGGCGCGTCTTCATCCTCGACACAGCCATGGCCGGTTCTCGTGCCGAACGTCTCGCTCGCCGGACGGCTAGCGCCGCCACCGCTCCCGCAGGCCGCCCGCGCGGCCGCCCGCGTGGGAGCTCTGCTCCGGAGCGCCGCGTCGACCCCGAGCCCCGCGTCGAGCACCCGGACGACGACGACGTCGACCACGCTGAGGACGACCTCGGCGAAGAGGAGGCCTCCTCCCTGCCTCCGTCGCGGGACCGTGCTGCCTCCTCGCTGGGCCGCCCTGCGCCCAGCCCGGCGACTGCGCTCCTCATGGCGCAGGAGCTGTTGCAGTACCGCCCCACGCCGGCGGCTCAGGAGGCCTGGCTCAACCGCGTTGCCGAGCTCATCGGCGCCGCTCGCGCCGCGGCACCCGCGCCGTCTCGTTCCTTGGTTCCTTCTGCACTCGTGGGGGACGTGGCGCACGGCGCACCTCCCGCGCCTCCTCGTCAGCCCGCGCCCGCTCCAGCTCCACCGGTTCCACCGCAACCTGCTCCAGCGGGGGCTCCTCCTCGCGACGGCCGCGCTGCATCGCACGCGTCGTCGCCACATGACTGCCAAATCGTGCAGCGAGCCCCTGAAGACGCACGCGTGAGCATCGAGCGCGGGCAGGAACGCCGCAACCGCGCCGTCCAGGACGTCGCCACCGCCGGGCGCCACCTCCGCGCCACCCTCGCCAACGGCACGGTCACCTACGGCACGACGGCCGCGTTCACTCGCAGCCTCCGTCGCGTCGTTTGGCCGGTCAAGTTCAGGCCGGACCTTCCTCCGCGCTACGACGGCAAGAACAACCCCCTGGAGTTCCTGCAGCTCTACTCTCTGGCCATCCAGGCCGCCGGGGGCGACGACAAGGTCATGGCGAACTGGTTCCCCATGGCCCTCAAGGACTCGCGTCCTCATGGCTCACCAACCTCCCCGCCGAGTCCATCAACACTTGGGAGGAGCTCTGCCGGTGCTTCGTCGCCAACTTCAAGGGCACGTACGAGCGCGGCCTCACCTACAACGACCTCCGCGCCGTGCGTCAGAAGCCCGGCGAGACCCTCCGCAAGTACATCCAGCGCTTCAGCCAAGTGCGCAACAAGATCCCCAACGCCACCGACGCACAGGTCATTTCGGCCTTCCAGGCTGGGGTCACAGATGTGCGGATGCTTGAGAAGCTTGGCATCCACGACAACATTACCACCGTCGTCAAGCTTTTCGACCTGGCGGACAAGTGCGCCAAGGCTGAAGAGGGCCGCTTGTTCGTCAAGAACGAGCCAGGGGACCCCACCGAGGGGTCCAAGAAGAAGAAATCCTCTGAGAAGCGCAAGACTACTGCGGTCCTCGCGGCAGAGCCCGACGCCAAGCAGTCTCGCCAAGCTGCCACTCCAGCCGCGGGACCTGAGAAGAAGGATGATCGTCCATTCTGCATCTACCACAACAGGCACTCTCACGCCACCGAGGACTGCTTCGACATCAAGAGGCTTCGCGAGGCTCGCGAGGCTCGCGAGGCAAACGGAGGCCGCGGAGGCCGCGGCGGCCGCGGGGGGCGACGCTGGAACAACAACTACAACGACAACTACCAGCAGAACCCTCAGGCCAACGCTGCCCAGCCCGCGAACGACAACCTGCCTGCCGAGGCTGACGAGGGCTACCAGGTGCCTCGTGGAGCCGCTTGCATCCTTGGCGGGGCTCAGGCCCCTCGCTCCAACCGCCACTTCAAGCAACTCGCTCGCGAGGTCGCAGCAGCCCTCCCTAGAGTCGAGGCCTCCAGGCCCCTCAAGTGGTCCCAGTGCCCCATTACATTCGACTCCGGCGACCACCCCAAGTCCACTTCAACCGTCGGCACCATCCCGCTGGTCTGCACCCCCACCATCAACAACATCGCCGTCTCTAAGACGCTCATTGATGGGGGTGCTGGCCTCAACGTCATCTCCGTCGAGACATTCGAGAAGCTGCAGGTGCCCTACGAGCGGCTCATGCCTACCAGGCCCTTCTCGGGAGTGACAGAGGGTCTTACCACCCCTTTGGGGCAGGTGAGGCTCCCGTCACTTTCGGCACCCTAGGCCAACTACCGCACCGAGCTGATCGACTTCGACGTCGCGCACATCGGCCTGCCCTACAACGCCATACTCGGCTACCCCGCCCTCGCCAAATTCATGGCGGTGACCCACCACGCCTACAACCTCGTCAAGCTCCCTGGCTCGGGTGGCACCATTGTCATCCGCGGCGTGGTCTCGGACGCCCTGTACGCTGCGCAAGCGGCCTACAAGGCTGCCGCGGTGGCGTCACCCGCTGACGAGGACGAGGAACCCCTCCCGAGGCCCCCCGCGAAGAAGAAGTAGCTGTTCTCCCAGGAGAAGGCCGCGACAAAGCAAGTGTCTCTGGAGGCAAGCGGCTCGGGGGCTTGTGTCACCATCGGCGCCAACCTGCCTCCCAAATAGGAAAGCGCGCTCGTCGCCTTCCTCAGGGCAAAACTCTGACATGTTCGCCTGGACACCGTCAGATGTGTCCAGAGAAGCAAGACTTCATCATCAAAGCGGAAAACCTCTGGCCACGCCAGTGTAATGAACCTCTATTTCAGGTCATTCTGAACCTTTGCGCATCGCGCCAAGCATATTTTGTTACTTCGGCAAGATCTACCGTTGTTTACTTTCCTCTCTCGCTCGTATGATCCCTCATGCGTATCTCGCGAGCGGGGGCTAGCATGGTGCCATGCCACGGGAGCATCCCGGCAGCGCCTAAAACCCAAGGGATCCGAGCTCTGAACTTGCGGGTCAGCTCTCATGCATGTCAACTCCCAAGGAGCTCTGAACTCATGGGTCAGCTCCCGCGCACGTCAACTCACCAAGGATCACCAAAACCTTGGTGCCTGTTTCTCCTCGCGAGACACACATGAAGGAACCTACGAGCACCATAAGATTTTTTAGCTATCTATTGCTTGTGGGTATGCCTATCTCTCCAAGTGCAGGAAAACAGGCTCTCCAAGCCTCAGGCAACGTCAAAGCGAAAACATCTCGCCAGGGAACCAACACCCTCTCCAAGGCAGAATGCCTCGCTAAGCTAAGTACAAAGACTTGGTCGAAATTTCCTCTCGTTGGTTTTTGCCCCTCGAGTCTCTTTTCTCTCTCCTACGCCTCATGGGCTGCTTGCACGTCAAAGGGGAGCCCCAAGCATCGCGCTTCGAGGAGCTCTTACTTCTTGAGGCCTCACACACCCCCCGGCCTTGTGGAGCCATGACTCTCACATACCGAAGCGGCGGTGGTGTAGCGCTAAGAGAGGGTCCTAAGACGTAGAGCGAAAAAGACATGAGGAGGAAAGACAAAGGCTTCCCGAGGGACATTCACAAGCACGCTCCAATATAACTTAACAAGTTCTTACAAAGTTTACAATCAAAATGGCTAAGATAAATGTGCCCTCTGCACGTCCAGCTGCAGGCAAGGAGCTCAAGCCGTCACGCCTCCTGAGGTGCCTGCCTGGTCCACGGCGGTTTCCGCCTCTTCCAGGGCATCCCCGTCGTCGCCTTCGATCACTACTTGGTCGAATTTCTTGGCGAACGCGATGGCGGCCTGCGTGGCGGTCTCCCGCGCCTTGTCGCTGATGGCGCGCGGCGGCGCCATTACGTCCTCAAGATCAAGTGAGGGCTGGAGCCTCACGAGGTTGCTGAAGACGTTGGTGACGGCGACGACAAGGAGGTCGCGACTCTCCTCCACGACACGCTTGTCAAAGCTCTTCGCGACCCCTTCAAGCTTTCCGAGGAATTGCTCGAAGAAATGCGAATACGAGGTTTCGTCGTCGGTCGCCGCGGAGAAGGAGGGGACGTCGATCCTCAGATCTCTCCCGACCGCGCGCACGCGGCTCACCAAGCTCTGGAGAATGCTCTGGCGCTGGCGCGTCATGAACCGGTCAACCTGGCGCTGGTCCCGTGCTCGCTCCGCCAGAGCCGCGGCCGGCCCCACCTGCTGCCGGAGCTCGTCCAGGTCCCTCTCCAAGGCGAAGGCGTTTCCCTCAGCGCGCGCCTGGGCCTCCCGAGAGACCTCGAGGCAAGAGGTCAACCGCTTCTCCTCCTGCTCAAGCTCCTTGATGCGCTTCTCGAGCTCCTTGCGCTTGGTCTTGAGGCGGTCCTCGTGCTTCGCGACCTTCTCGTCATACTCTTTGGAGAGGCTTTCGCGGACGAGTTTGACCTTGAGGTCAGCCTCTTCTTGGAGCCTCTTCTGCTCCGCCGCGAGGTTGGCCTCGTCGGCGGCCACCCGACCCTCACGCTCCTCCAGCTGCCCCTCGCGGGTGGCCTGGTCCTTCTCGAGCAGCTGGACCTGCTCCTCGCGCCTGAGCAGCTCTTTCTCCCGGAGGGAGAGCTCCTCCTCACGCCGCACCTGCTCCGCCTCGCGGGGCGCCAGCTGTCCCTCACGAGCATCAAGCAGCTCGCGGAGCTCCTTCAGGCTGGCCCGGGTGCTCTCGGAGTCGGCAGCAAACTTCTGCTCCGCAGCCGCCAGCTCCTGGTGCTTGGTGGTGGTTTCCTCCTCGAGTGCCTCCCTAGGCGGCGTCGAGCTCGTCCATCACCTCCTGCGCCTCCCGCTTGACGCTGTCGCGGGTCTCTTTGGCGAAGCGGATCGCTTCCTCGCGCGCCGCCTTTGCCGCCGCGTCCTGCCGGCGGCACATCTCCACCCTCTCGTGGAGAAGAATCCAGGCTTCGCCGAGCCTTGCCCTTTCCTCCGCCAGGGCGTCTTCTTCCTTGGCGAGCTGCTCCTCCAGCCCGTCGAGCGCTCGCCGCGCCCGGTTGAGGATGATCCGGCGATGGGCTGCTTGACGCTGCGGCGCTTGCAGCGCCAAGGAGACCCCCGCGCTGCTGCTAGGTGCAGAGCCCTCGGTCCTTGTCGAGGCGCCCGGGTCCTGCCTCGGACCCACGACCGCCTCTGGTGCGATCTGGGGGCTTGTAGGGGCGCCTTCTTCGGCGCTCGCTTCGGTTGCCCTCTGGGGGCTGGGCGCCCTCTCGCGCTCAGCTTCAGCGCCAGTGGGCTCCGGCGGCACCACCGCCTCCTGCTCCTCAGGGGCGCCTCTGGCCCCCTCTGCAACGACCGCGTCCGCCGCGGCCTCGGGCGCGTCAGCCCTTCTCGAGGAGGCCTCCTCCTCTGGAGGCGGCTCCACGACGATGTCTTCGTCCACCCTCTCCTCCTCCGTCTCCTGCTGGACGGGAGGGGTTGCCGCCCTGGTTGGCGACGGCGGCGTTGCCTCCGCCCTCGCCTCTCCTGCGCGATGCTCCATCGCTGGAGGAGACGCCGCCCTGGTTGGCGACGGCGCCGCCTCTACGGTCTCCTCCTCCACGCGGTGCTCGACCACGGGAGGAATAACTGCCTGCTGCGGCTCGCCAGCCGCAGGCGTCTCCGCGACGACGCTGGTGGTCTCTCCAGCCTGGCCGAGCCGCCGCCTCTTTGGCTCCGCAGGCTGCCTGGAAGGAAGCCAAGTTGGAGATCCATCAAGGAAGCTTTCTCAGACAAAGTGTCGAGGGAAAAAGAAAGATCAAAGACTTACTCGCCGGCCATCACCCACACCCTCTTCTTCGCCTTGGGTGGCTGGGTGTGGCTTGCTCCGGCCTCCTCCCGGGCCGTTCCTGTCTCCGCGCGAGGGATGTCTCTCGCGGTTGCGGCCCTCCTGTCGTGGGCGGCCTTGGAGCGGGGTTCGCAACGCCCTCTTCCGCCGCCGCTCGTCTCCTCCTCCTCTTCGGCGCGCTGGGAGCGGACGACGCGGAAGGCATCCTCCTCGTCGCCGGAGGAGAGCTCCTGGAGGTCCACCTCAGCGTGGGCGCTCCTGGAGGAGCCGATACCCTCACCAACGGGGTCAGCGCCCCTCGAAGCCTCGTCCTCACCGAGGGGGTCCTCGCTTCTCGAGGCCTCTCTCCTCGGCGGACTCAGCTCTCAGCCTCCGAAGCCTCATCCATGTACTCCGGCTCCGCCGCCCACGGGTTAGGGCGAGGCCCGCGGTGCCCCGCGGGCACAATTCCCCACTCGTCGAATGTGGGCATGTGCGCGCGCTGCTCCTCGATGCTTTCCTCAGCGAAGCAGATGAGCGGCTTGGCCGCCTCCTTCTTGGCGGGCGGGATCTCCGGCGCCGTGAAGAGGACGCCCATGATCTGGCGTAGCACCTCAGGCGCGAAGCCGTCCCTGCTTAGGCGCATTGCATCCGTCTTGCCGTCGTATTGCCACACCGGCTCGGCGTGCTGTTGGAGGGGAGCGATGCGGCGCCTGGTGAAGTCCTTTGCCACCATCTGGCCGGTGACCCCTGCCTCGCGGATGCGTCGAATATACTCGTACACCACGTCAAGCCTCGAGCCCCTGAAGTCCGCGCTCGCCCAGCGCGCCCACTTCCTCGGGGGCCCCTCAGGCACCTCCAGGAGAGGGTGAGTGGCCTTGGCGTCGACGAAGAGCCACTTCTCGCGGAACTTGTCCACCTTCTTCGTCACCTTGGTGATGGCGTCCTCACCGCACCAGGCGATGGGGATGTAGTTCTCGCTCCTAGCGTCGGCGATGCGGAAGGAGACGCACCCAAGCCGCTCGCCCTTGGCGGAGTTCCGAAGAGAGTAGAAGCTGCGGAAGAGCGCCACCGAGGGACGGATGCCGAGGTAGGCCTCGCAGAAGTGGGTGAAGATGGCGAGGATGAGGATGGAATTAGGATGAAGATGGAGCAGTTGGATCTGGTACACCTCCAAGATCGCCAGGAGGAAGTCGGAGAATGGTGGCACCAGGCCGGCGTAGAGGGTATGAAGAAAGATGGGGTAGAAGGTCTCGGTGAGTCTGCTACCGGCCGGCCTCATTTCGGTGGCGCCGTGCTCGTTGGTTCGCGCCGCCGCCAGGTGGCGCACCGTCGCTATCGTTGCCGCGGTAACTCGCGTCCGCGGCAGCGCTCCCTCGAGAGCAGCGGCGCGCGCCATCGCCGCGGACATGCCCGCCTACACCGTGGCCTTGCCCTTCGGGTCGGTGGCTGCTTTCTTGGGCGCCATCGGTCGCCGGAGTAGAAGAAGAGTACTCTGGAGTTGGAGCTCTCTGGAGAGATTGGAGGCGTGGGGAGAAGTGTGCGGAGGAGTTATGGGAGAAGTAACGGGCGCTGCCTGCGCACCCAGGCTTTATTGACCGGCTCCCGAGTCGTGGCGGGCCCCGCCACGTCGCCCGTTGGAGCCAAGGAGGTCGTGGCCGCGGGTGCAACCGCTGCGTGCCACGTGTCGCGGCCCTGTCAGGCATCTTTGGCCCCTCGACGCTTCGCCTTCGTCATGGGCCTCGGCGTGCCCGTCGCGGGCCCGGGGGCTACTGTCGGCACAGTGGAAACCAGGGTACCACGGGCCGGCCTGCCAGGGCCCACAAGATTCTGTGGATGATTTTCGCTAAGGACCAGGCTCTCCAAGCCTGGCGAGCTTCGCGAGGATTTTTCCCCTCGCGAAGGGTTTTTCTCCTCGCCAAGGATTCTCTCCCTTGGCGAGGGATCGCTCCTCGACAAGGCGTCTCCGACGCCGCCCGCAATTCTGCTAAGGACCAAGCTGAAGGCTCGGCGAGGCTTTTTCGCCTCGCGAAGCGCCTTCCTCGTGAAGCAATCTCTGCCCCCGCGGCAGAGCGCACATGGGCTCTGCGCCATGTGCAGAGTGACGCGCGTGCCTACGCGCGATGACGACGACGCCGCAGTTGCCGTTTCCATGTATAAAGCAGTCAACAAAGCGGAGCCAAGCAAAGCGGACAACGAGTATTGCCTCTTTGGTGACAAGGGAACAGTCTGCAGCTACGCTCCAAGGACGACGTCACCGTGGGTCACCTCCCACCTCGGCAAGCGCCAGCCCGCTGTCCAGCTGGTCGGTGCCCCTTTTCAGCTTTGGTGACGCCGTTCCCCTGCCGTGGACCGCGTCCACGAGCTTTACCTTTATGGTGGACTTCACCTTTACGGTGCACCGCGCCTCCTCCTTCGTCGCCATGTGGTAACCCTTCCCGCCCAAATGTTTGGGCAGAAGAGGTCCAGGACGCCTATAAAAGGAGGAGGAGCACGCCCAAGCAAAGGGTTCGACTCTTCACTGGCTAGTTCGACTCTTCACTAGGTTCGGTCCAAGAATCCTGAGCCCAAACCCTAGATCTGAAGAATAGCTAGTAGCCATAGCCAGACACCTCGAGCTCGACAAGCTCTCCTTGTACTGTGAACTCTCCAAGCAGTGCAATACACCAGAGCAGGACGTAGGGGTTTTACCTCCACAAGAGGGCCCTGAACCTGGGTAAGACCGAGCGTTCCATTTCTGCAGTGCTGTCCCGCAGCGAGTCCGACGAGCACCGTCGCCGGAGCACGTTGAGGGTTGTTTGATTCCGTGTTCAGCCCCTTACTCGATCCTTCTCGAGACACCCCCAGTTCCTGGGACAGTTCTCCGACAGCTCCGCTTTTTCATTATACACTCCTGTGCTTCACTTATATGTGTTGAGTGTTTAGCTTTTGTTATTTATGCTTTTAGCTCTTGTTATCAAGCACCTTTTGTTCAGAGCTGTTAGCTTTTGTATTTAGGATGTGCTCATGTTGCTTCACCCTTTTTGTTTTGTTTCAAATAAGTTGATTGGTGTTTGGTAAAGTGGAAATTATCATGTAGGAAGTGTAAAAAGTGCTGCTTAATCTTGTAGACCATTGTCTTGAATCTTTGATACTTGGCAATTGTTTAGAGATATGAAGTAGATCAATGCTTAAACTTGTGGATCATCTAGTAAGAATAGATTAGTAAAGAATTACCGTAAGGCTTTAAAATTGTGGTGCTTGTCCTGCTTGGTAGTTCTCAAAGTCTAGTTATTCTTTTTGCAAAGAGTTGGTTTGGCTAACAAGTTAGACGGTGTGAAGTCTGGTGGTTATGCATGATGTATATCTGTAGTCATTCATTAATTGAACCAAGTTGATGTTATGTGTTTGCTTGATATCCTTCTAAGCCAAAAAATTCCGTACTGAGAGGGAATACTTCTCGTGTATCCAACTCCCTGAGCCAAAAATCTTTGCCATTTGTGTCCACCATACCTACCTACATGTGGTATTTCCTTGCCACTCCAAGTAAAATTTTCATGTGCTATCTTTAAAATATTCAAAATTCTCCTTTTTGTGCCCTTGTTTTTAAGCTCACGAGGAAGCAGCAAGAAGTTGGTTATAACTTGTGACAGGCAAGGTCATTTCCCCCCTTTCACCCGGTGTTGATGGTTTACGTCCTCACTTGAATCAACTCGAGAGCGGCTTAAGCAAAATATAAATATAACTCACCATTCTCCTCCGCAAAATGAAAATCTGAGAAATCAGCTCAAACATTGGTTAGTGGTGAAACAAAGGAGAAAGAGGAATATACTCGTTTCTCTAAAATCAGCCGCTCTCACAAATCAAAAAGCCTTGCTTGTTATGGGGGACTAGCTAGTTTCTTTACTATGAAGTCGTTGACAAAAGCATGCATGCTTCAAAACTGTTTTACTTCTATCAAAAATAAAATAAAAGCTCTAGCACATGATTAATCCCTGCTTCCCTCTGTGAAGGGCCTTTCTTTTACTTTTATGTTGAGTCAGTCTTCCTCTTCCTTCTAAACTCCTCAAGCAATCACTTGGTATCAACTTTGGTTCACGTTTTACTTCATGTTATCTTTGTGTCTAACTGTGAAACGTTGTATTGAATTTATCTTGAGATAAACAAGTTGCAATTTGAAGCTTTTGCTGAAAACTTAAATCTTCCTATGTGTTGGCCAAACTACTTTGTTGAATCAATATTGCTTTGTGAGTTGTCAATCATTTTCAAGTGTTATGCTTTTAAATCTTGAAAGTGTTCTTTTCTAAGTTACTTCTTATTTAGATGTTTTACCTGGTTAATCATTGTTTGTTTCATTCAATGAACCTTTGTGTTGGATCATTGCGTTCAGTTCATATGCTTTACATGATTAGTTGATCATGATTGTGATTGGTAGCATGTCACTTCAAAAATTATTTTGTTATCACTTACCTACTCGAGGACGAGCAGGAGTTAAGCTTGGGGATGCTGATACGTCTCCAACGTATCTATAATTTTTTATGTTCCATGCTTGATTTTATATCAATGCCACATGGTTTTATATCATTTTGGCATAATTTATGGAACTAACCTATTAACAAGATGCCCAGTGCCAGTTCCTGTTTTCTGCTGTCTTTTTGTTTCAGAAAAGTTGTTCTGGGAAGTTTCCTGGATTGAGCTTAAAATTTTCGGGAATTATTTCCAATATGAAACGAAGACGGAGCCCGAAGCACAGCCGGAGGGGAGGCACAGGGGCACCAGACGCCACCTGGCCATGGACCCCCCTTGGCCACGCCTGGGACCCACCTGGTGGCCCTGGCCATCGCCTCGCATCGCCCCTTCACCTATAAATTCCCCTCTGACCTAAAAACAGAGGAGGGCCAATCATATTTTCCAGAATGCGTCCGAGGCCGCCGCCATCTCAAACCCTAGTCCGGGAGGGTTCAGAAGCTCTTCCCGGCACCCTGCCGGAGAGGGGGATCAACACCGGAGGCATCTACATCACCATGTCTGCCTCCGGAGTGATGCGTGAGTAGTCCACCACGGGACTACGGGTCCATAGAAGTAGCTAGATGGTTGTCTCTCCTCCTTGTACTCCATTGCTTAGATCTTGTGAGCTACCTATCATGATCAAGATCATCTAGTTGTAACTGCTACATGATTGTGTTTGCATTGATCCGATGAATTGTGGAAGTCATTACTTTTGTTCAGTTATGTGTTTTATCTATGATCTTGCATGCTCTCCGATGCTAGTGGTTGCTTTGGACGAGTAATTGTTAGTGTTGTATGAGGGAGTATTTATGCTAGATAGTGGGTTCATGCCCCTCTTTATCTGAGTTCGGTGATAGGAACAGTCAGGGCTAGACATGTGTTGTTGCCACTAGGGAGAAAACAACGGTGTGATTTCTTCGTATTATCTACATTGCTTACATTATGCACTTTGCTTATTGCGATGATCTGTTGCTTGCAACTTAATACTTTTGGCTGACATGCAGGATAGCGATCCCAGAGTGGATTATTAGTCATAGATGCAGTTGTATGACGGTCTATGTATTTTGACGTAATGCCCATATTAGATGAAGCAGTGAACTATATTGTTTTATGATAGCATTGTTGTGCACCTACAATTCTGTCAACTACTATGCTGTAATTTGTTTACCCATCATGTATATCTTTTGGAGAGACACCTCTACTGAACTGTGGACCCCGGTCCTATTTCCCTACATTGCTTACAACCGTTTTCATAGATTCTCATCATCATTTGCTCGCTGGTCATATTTCATCATCATATTTTACATCCACACATTTAATTCTTTGTGTTTGGCAAGCCGGAGAGATTGACAACCTCTCTGTTTTGTTGGGGCAAAGTAGTTTGTTGGTGACTGTGTGCAGGTCCATGTCAATAATCGTTAAACGGCGCCGTTGACACCTTGCTAAGCCTTCTCCAAGTCCTACTGGATTCGATAACCTTTGTTTTGTAATCAAGGAAAAACTTCTTCTGTGCTACATCATACCTTCCTCTTGGGGTGTCCCAACATAAGCCAACAACTATCGTCACACTCATGGTGAAGAACAAGCACCCGCTACCGGTCGTGGACGAGCTGATGGACGAGCTCGACGGCCCGAATTGGTTCAGCAAACTGGACCTCAGCTCGGGGTATCATCAAATTCCCATGGCGGCAGGAGAGGAACACAAAACGGCGTTTCACACGCATCAGGGGTTGTACGAGTTCCTGGTCATGCCCTTCGGCCTCACCGGCATGCCAGGAACGTTCCATGGCGTCATGAATCGCATATTTGACAACCTGCTGCGGCACGGGGTACTGGTACTCATGGACGATATTCTGGTCTATACGTCATCACTGGAGGAGCACTTGATTCTCCTACGGCAAGTCCTCACCATACTGTAGGAGAACAAACTGATGATCAAAAGGTCCAAGTGTTTGTTCGCATAGCCGCGGCTCGAGTACGTCGAACATGTGATCAGTGGTGAGGGAGTTACGATAGATTTGGAGAAGGTAGAGGCAGTGCAGAAGTGGCCGCGGCCGCGGAATCTCAAGGAATTACGAGGAATTTTGGGATTGACCGGTTACTACCATAAATACATCAAGAACGATGGCATAATTAGTCGTCCACTGATGGAATTACTCAAGAAGGGCGTCCAATTTCAGTGGTCACCGACCGCGGAAACAACTTTCCGCACCTTGCAGGCTGCATTGGTGAATGCACCAGTCCTAGTGGTACCAGATTTCTCGCAGTGCTTCGTGGTGGAGAAAGATGCGTGCCAGACAGGAGTGGGCGCCGTGCTGATGCAGAACGAACACCCCGTAGCGTATCTGAGTAAGTCGCTGTGCAAGAAAAATCAAGCCCTGTCCACGTACGAAAAGGATTGCCTCGCGATACTCTTGGCAGTGGAGAAATTGCGATCATACCTGCAGTACCAGGAGTTCAGCATTCACACCGACCAGCGCAGCTTAGTGCATCTCACTGAACAACGCCTTACTAGAGGGATGCAACACAAGGCATTTCTGAATGTCATGGGCCTGACTTACAAGATTCAGTATAAGAAGGGGATAACTAATGCCGTCGCGGACTTGATGTCACGATGCTCACATGAAGACGCAGTGATGGCAATCTCGGCGGCATAATCAACATGGCTGCAAGTGCTCACTGATGGTTATGCTGACAATCCAGAAACGCAGCAGTTGTTGACAGCCTTGAGCTTGGTGAGTCCGGACGCCAAGGGTTTCTCGTTGGACAATGGCGTGATTCACTTCGGGGGAAGAATCTGGGTAGGGAAGAACACAGTGGAACAACGACATATCATGCAGGCACTGCTGCGAGTGGCATTGGAGCTCACTCAGGAACTTTGGCAACATATCAGCGCATCAAACGTTCGTTCGTGTGGCCAAGTATGAAGCAGACAGTGCAATTGTTCGTGTGTGTGTGTGCAGTGTGCCAGCAAGCGAAAGTGGAGCACATCCAGATACCAGGTCTGCTGTAGCCGTCGCCAATTCCACCATTTCCCTGGCACACGATCAGCCTAGATTTCGTCGAAGGGCTCCCAAAATCTCACGGCTTCGATGTCATTCTGGTGCTGATCGACAAACTGACGAAATACGGGCACTTCATACCACTGAAACACCTGTTCACTGATCTGCAAGTGGTGTAGGCGTTCCTGGACATCATCAATAAGGTGCATGGCCTTCCTTAGTGCATCGTCGATCGTGACAAGATCTTCACGAGCACCATTTGGCAGGAATTATTTTGGTTGACGGGCATTTAGCTCATGATGAGCTTGGCATACCACCCCCAGAAGGACGGCCAGACGGAAAGGTTGAATTAGTGCTTGGAGGAATTCTTGTGTTTCTTAGTTCACGCGACACAAACTCAGTGGGCAAAGTGGCTTCCCCTCGCAGAATACTGGTACAATACGTCCTATCATTCCGCCCTTCAGCGTTGGAACACTAGATGCTACGGCCACCGCGACACCAGAGCTCGAGATGCTCATCAGCAACAGAGAGGCAACCATGGCACTCCTACAACAACAACTTCTTCATGCTCAGGCCCACATGCACCGTCAAGCTGACAAACACCGTTCAGAACGATCATTCGTCCCAGGCGACATGGTTTACCTGAAGCTCCAGCCGTACATTCAAACATCGGTGGCTCGACGCAGCACTCAGAAACGTGCGTTCAAGTTCTACGGACCATAAAAGATCGTCAAGTGTGTGGGGGCAGTGGCATACAAGCTCCATCTCCCGGAAGGAAGCCGCATTCACGATGTGGTCCATGTGTCGCAGCTGAAACGTCATCTGCCGGCGCAACAGCAGGTCAGTTACGTCCAGGCTTTGTTCTCACTGAACTCTGACGCTATGAGCCAGCCACTTGCCATTGTGGCCACTCGTGCGATCCAGCGGGGAGGTGTGGCCAGGTCGTAGGTGCAGGTGACCTGGGATGCGATGTCACCACCATTAACGACCTGGGAAGATACGCATGCCCTGCGACACCTCTTCCTCGATGCACTGGCTTGGGGGCAAGCCATTCCTCAAGGGGTGGGGCATGTCACGGCCTAGCCCATGACAAGGCCCATGATACGTCCCAGACGTATCTATAATTTTTGATGTTCCATGCTTGATTATATATCAGTGCCACATGTTTTTATAATTTTTGTATACTATTTTGGCATGATTTATGGAACTAACCTATTAACAAGATGCCCAGTGCCAATTCATGTTTTTTGATGTATTTTTGTTTGAGAAAAGTTGTCCGGGAAAGTTTGTCGGAATCAGCTGCAAATTTACAGGAATTATTTCCAAGCAGAAACAAAGGCGGAGCCAGGAGGTTGACTGCAGGGGGCCACACAGCCACCAGGCGACTGGCCGCGCCTGGGCCCCACCTCGTCGCCTCCGTCATCGACTCGAGTTACCCCTTCGCCTATAAATTCATCCTCGTCCCAAACCCTAAGCACCCGATCATATTCTCCAGAAAACATCCGAGGCCGCCGCCGTCATCAACCCTAGATCGGGAGGGTTCTGAAGCTCTTCCCGGCACCCTGCCGGAGGGGGGAATCATCACCGGAGGCATCTACATCACCATGCCTGCCTCCGGAGTGATGCGTGAGTAGTTCACCACGGGACTACGGGTCCATAGCAGTAGCTAGATGGTTGTCTCTTCTCCTTGTACTCCATTGTTTAGATCTTGTGAGCTGCCTATCATGATCAAGATCGTATCTGTAACTGCTACATGATGTCTTTGCATGGATCCGATGAATTGTGTAAATCATTACTCTTGTTCATAAATGTGTTATGTTTTATCTATGATCTTGCATGCTCTCTGATGCTAGTGGATGCTTTGTCCAAGTAATTGTAGTATCTTCAGAGAGGGTATTTATGCTAGATAGTGCGTTCATGCCTTTGTGTGCTGAGTGTGATTGACATAAACGCTTATGCTCATGAATGTGCTGTTGCCACTAGGGAGAAAACAACGGTGTTATTTACATTGCTTACATTATGCACTTTGCTTATTTCAATGATCCGTTGCTTGCAACTTAATACTTCTGGGTGACATGCTGGATAGCGATCCCAGGGTGGATTATTAGTCATAGATGCAGTTGGATAACGGTCTATGTATTTTGACATAATGCCCATATTAGATGAAGCAGTGAACCATATTGTTTTATGATAGCATTGTTATGCGCCCACAATTTTGTAAATTGCCATGATGTGATTTGTTTACCCATCATGTGTATCTTTTGGAGAGACACCACTAGTAATCTGTGGACCCCGGTCCTATTTTCCTACATTGTTTACAACCGTTTTGATAGCTTTCCATCATCATTTGCTCGCTGGTCATATTTCACTCTCATCATATTTTACACTTGCACAATTAATTCTTTGTGTTCAACAAGCCGAAGAGATTGAAAACCTCTCTGTTTCATTGAGGCAAAGTAGTTTGTTTGTGATTGTGTGCAGGTCCACGTCAACACGCCAAGAAGACTTCTTGAACAACTAAGTCTCCCAGCAACACCTCTTTTCCTGGCGCCGTTGATACCTAGCAAGCCTTCTCCAAGTCCTGCTGGTTTGATAACCTTGGTTTTTAAATCAAGGGAAACTGCTGCTTCGCTTCATTATACCTTCCTCTTGGGGTTCTGTAACGCCCCCCCGGATCGGTACTATGTAGATTTGAGCGTTTCCCGCCAAATCCGCATAATAACGATCCTAGGACGCCCACCAGGCATAACGTGCACGTCGCAACACACACGTTATGTGGGTGGAATTGTGATAACATTACAACAGTTCTCAATGGAATCCACAAAACAACATATATACAACAACGACTCACCGAGTCAAGAACAAAAGATACAATACAAAGATCCAAAATAACAACGGAAGCGAAATAGTATCCGGCTATGGATAAGAATAGAAATGTGGACTAAGAGTCCTGAAAAACGAAGGCACCATATCCCTGCCCATGCCAAGCCGGAGGGATTCCCAAGCTAACGTCGTCAGACTTCAAACCTGTCGGCTACATTGGAATAGCAGCCCCAAAGGGGTCAGTACTATAAACAGTACTGGCAAGTAATACTCAGAAGATATCAAAGTTAGAATTTCGGGGGAAGAGGGTTAGCGATTGAAGCGGCGGCTAGCAGCACTAACAACTCATAGAGACACGCTACAACTTTCGTCTAAAGAGACAAGGTAAGAGAGCGCATAAAGAACCAACTATACTACTCTCCACACATAACCCAGCCGATTCCTTACCATCCCGTTCATAACCACGAGCAGCAAGCCCAAAGGAACTCACACAGTTGAATTTTTTTATGAGTTATTAATTCATGTAATCTATCTTACTAGTCAAGTTATAATCATTAGGTGCAAGTTGTCTATGATCTTTTTAGCCAGCGCATTCCACCAAGTCGTCCATAACCATGGACACGGCTTTTCGAAAAGATTTTACCCTGCAGGGATGCACCAATGAACCCACACACATCGAAACACTCGCTTAGAGGTGTACCGATGGAGCGTTCGACGCAATACTTCCCTTCTCTACAAACAAGTCTAGGGAGCCACCTAGCTAGCTCTGATCCACCTTGAGAGTCCGGCCGAAGATTCGAGGTGGGCCTAACCGTTTGCGCCTACGTGCTCGGTGACACAGACTACCATGAGAATGGTCACTTCGCATCATACCAGAAGCCCTGCGTAAGTAACCACGTATCCATCTTACCATATCATCCGCGCATGTAACCGTAGAAACACCCGAACTAAGTTGTGGCTCCTGGACAAGTTTGAGGATCCGGTAATAGATTGCGGGGAGGCCCATAGAACTACCACATGTGGTTAGTGCGCTCAGTCTTGGATCAGCGGAAAAGAACTCAGGTCCTAGGCGACACTAGCAGAACAAAACACCACGATTGGCCTTCCGCCGGTGCCTTATCTTTATTATATTATTATTCCCATCGCAATAGAAAATAAAGATTACCATTTAAGTTGAGCCTAGCTATCATGTTAAGAACAAGACTACATAAAGAGATAACAGGACTCAAGCAAAGCACCTAAGCATGCACTAGGACTCGCAAGGCTAACAAGGTAAACAAACAATAGGGTGATAGGATGTGGGGGTGTGGCTATATCATGGCTGCCAGGTAAACATGCAAATAGGATCGAGACACAAGCATCGTAACATAAGGCTAGCAAGGAACAAAAGATAGCAGGAGTAAGATACATAAAACAAACAAAGATAGCAAGGGAGTATCACTTGCCTGCAATCCGGTAGAAGTAGCAGAACCTGTCGTTGCTCACATCAACTCATCGTCCTATTCCCGAAGAAGCAACGAACACCGGAAACATAAAAGATGCATTTTACTACTACGGCAAAAGAAGCAGCATGTTGATGACATGATGCATGCCAAATTAAATGTGATCCAATTTTATTCCCTAACACATGGTAAATCATTTTAAATGGGATCAGTGCACAATATAAATGCACCGGACAAACCCCATAATTAAATTGATTTAATTTGACTAAATGGATAAAGGTTTGATGTTAATTAAGCATGCATGATTTTAGAAGATACGCATATAGGGTTTAGGGTTAGGGTTGGGGTCACACATCAGATTCGGGGAAACTTCGGATTCGGAGCGGAAGTAGCCAACGTCGTCAAAGTATTCGAGGTAGTCATACTCGGGTCGTCGTCGTGGCGGACCTTGGCGTTCCGGGCTTCGGGGTCGTCGAGGTTCACGATGTTGGGGATCGGTCTTCACGGACGCGCACGAAGGCAACCGACAGAAATAGGACAAAGAACTTGGCGGTTTCGGTGTCGGGGAAGATCTTGGCGTATCCATCTTCGGGTTTCACGACGAGTCGTCGTCGTACGGGTACCGGTAGACGTTCACGGAGTCATACTCGTCGTTCCCGGTCGAGGTAGATCTTGGCGTCGGTTCACGGAGGTCTTGGCGTCGGGGAACACGGCACGGAGACTCCAACAGGGAACACATACACGACGGTAGCAGCACGACAACTCGGAGACCGGAACGTGCAGCAGCAGCAGCAACACGGAGCACGCACGAAGACAACAACGAGAACAACCTGGACATCGGAGACGCCACGGCATGGGAAACATGGGCACGGCGTCGGGGACAGGGAGACACGGAGCTGTCGGGGACGGAGACACGACACGACCGTCGGGGTGGACTGGGGTAGCAGCAGCTGCTGCTCGCATCGGTCACCAGGGCGGACACGGAGGACGTCCACGGCGAGGTGGGCGTGAAGGAGGTCGGGCGCGGGTTGGAGGAGGAGTCGAGGCGGGGATGGCCGGAGCGGCTCCGGGCGTGACGGGGAAGAGCTCGTGGGGAGGCGCTCGCCGGCGGCTCGGCGACGAGCTTGGTGGAGAGGAGGCCGGCCATGGCGGAGCTTGGCGAGGCGAGTTCAGGGACGAGCTACCTCGGGCGCACGGCCGGTGGCTCGTTGGTCGTTCGGGGCGGAGGGAGCAGAGGCGTGGCTTCGGGTCGATGACGGAGTGGAAGGCGGCCAGCGGCGGCTCGGGGCGGCGGGAGGCGAGGCACGACCGGCGCGGGGCCGACGGGAGGATGCGGACCGGGTGGAGGAGGAGGCCGGACTGGCGGCGAGGCAGGGAAGAGCTCGGCCGGGGAGGAGGGAGGCGGCGGCGCGAGGCGGGAAGAGGCGGAGGAGGCCAGCGCGCTGGAGAAGAGAGGAGCAGGGGCTCGGGTCGGGTGAGGTGGAGGAGGAGGTAAGGGGATCGGGCAGGAGGGAAGAAGAGAATGATAAGGAGAGAGGAAAAAAAGGAAAAAGAAAGGGGGAGGGACCTAAAAGAAAAAGAAAGGACCAAACTGCGAGGTGGAGGGACCCGGACAGAAAAGGAACGAAAAAGAGGAGGGTGGCTGCAAAGTGCAGGGGGTGGGAAAGGAAAAAGCCAGGGGGAAACCCTAGGGTTTGGAGGTTTCGTGGGCTTTGGGCCAGGTTTGGGCTGCTCACTCTCGCACTCTAAACTTTTATTTTCTTTTTCTTTTGCAAAACAATTTTGGCAAATAATTTTAGAAAATGGAGACGAACGTCTCGGTAAAGCTTTTCCGATAATTTTAGCAAAAATAAAATAGGGTTTAATAAAAATATTTTGATGTAATGCCCATATTAGATGAAGCGGTGAACCATATTGTTTTATGATAGCATTGTTATGCGCCCACAATTTTGTCAATTGCCATGATGTGATTTGTTTACCCATCATGTGTATCTTTTGGAGAGACACCACTAGTGATCTGTGGACCCCGGTCCTATTTTCCTACATTGTTTACAACCGTTTTGATAGCTTTCCATCATCATTTGCTCGCTGGTCATATTTCACTCTCATCATATTTTACACTTGCACATTTAGTTCTTTGTGTTCAGCAAGCCGGAGAGATTGACAACCTCTCTCTTTCGTTGGGGCAAAGTAGTTTGTTTGTGATTGTGTGCAGGTCCACGTCAACACGCCAAGAAGACTTCTTGAACAACTAAGTCTCCCAGCAACACCTCTTTTCCTGGCGCCGTTGATACCTAGCAAGCCTTCTCCAAGTCCTGCTGGTTCGATAACCTTGGTTTTTAAATCAAGGGAAACTGCTGCTTTGCTTCATCATACCTTCCTCTTGGGGTTCTGTGACGCCCCCGGATCGGTACTATGTAGATTTGAGCGTTCCCGCCAAATCCGCATAATAACGATCCTAGGACGCCCACCAGGCATAACGTGCACGTCACAACACACACGTTATGCGGGTGGAATTGTGATAACATTACAACAGTTCTTGATGGAATCCACAAAACAACATATATACAACAACGACTCACTGAGTCAAGAACAAAAGATACAATACAAAGATCCAAAATAACAACGGAAGCGAAATAGTATCCGGCTACGGATAAGAATACAAATGTGAACTAAGAGTCCTGAAGATAAACGAAGGCACCATATCCCTGCCCAGGCCAAGCCGGAGGGATTCCCAAGCTAACGTCGTCAGACTTCAAACCTGTCGGCTGCATTGGAATAGCATCCCCAAAGGGGTCAGTACTATAAACTGTACCGGCAAGTAATACTCACAAGATATCAAAGCTGGAATTCCGGGGGAAGAGGGTTAGCGATTGAAGCGGTGGCTAGCAGCACTAACAACTTATAGAGACACGCTACAACTTTCGTCTAAAGAGACAAGGTAAGAGAGCGCATAAAGAACCAACTATACTACTCTCCACACATAACCCAGCCGATTCCTTACCAGCCTGTTCATAACCACGAGCAGCAAGCCCAAAGGCACTCACACAGTTGACAAATTTTATGAGTTATTTATTCATGTATTATATCTTACTAGTCAAGTTATAATCATTAGGTGCAAGTTGTCTATGATCTTTTTAGCCAGTGCATTTCACCAAGTCGTCCATAACCGTGGACACGGCTTTTCGAAAAGATTTTACTCTGCAGGGATGCACCAATGAACCCGCACACATCGAAACACTCGCTTAGAGGTGTACCGGTGGAGCGTTCGACACAATACTTCCCTTCTCTACAAACAAGTCCAGGGAGCCTCCTAGCTAGGTCTGATCCACCTTGAGAGTCCAGCCGAAGCTTCGAGGTGGGCCTAACCATTTGCGCCTACGTGCTAGGTGACACAGACTACCATGAGAATGGTCACTTCGCATCATACCGCAAGCCCTACATAAGTAACCACGTATCCATCTTACCATATCATCCGCGCTTGTGAACGTAGAAACACCCGAACTAAATTGTGGCTCCTGGACAAGTTTGAGGATCCGGTAATAGATTGCGGGGTGGCCCATAGAACTCCCACATATGGTTAGTGCGCTCAGTCTTGGATAAGCGGAAAAGAACTCGGGTCCTAGGCGACACTAGCAGAACAAAACACCACGATTGGCCTTCCACTGGTGCCTTTTCTTTATTATATTATTATTCCCATCGCAACATAAAATAAAGATTACCATTTAAGTTGAGCCTAGCTATCATGTTAAGAACAAGACTACATAAAGAGATAACAGGACTCAAGTAAAGGACCTAAGCATGCACTAGGACTCACAAGGCTAACAAGGTAAACAAACAACAGGGTGATAGGATGTGGGGGTGTGGCTATATCATGGCTGCCAGGTAAACATGCAAATAGGATCGAGACACAAGCATCGTAACATAAGTCTAGCATGGAACAAAAGATAGCAGGAGTAAGATACAGAAAACAAGCAAAGATAGCAAGGGAGTATCACTTGCCTGCAATCCGGTAGAAGTAGAAGAACCTGTCGTTCCTCACATCAACTCATCATCCTATTCCCGAAGAAGCAACGAACACTGGAAACATAAAAGATGCATTTTACTACTACCGCAAAAGAAGCGGCATGTTGATGACATGATGCATGACAAATTAAATGTGATCCAATTTTATTCCCTAACACATGATAAATCATTTTAAATGGGATCGGTGCACAATATAAATACACCGGACAAACCCCATAATTAAATTCATTTAATTTGACTAAATGGATAAAGGTTTGATGTTAATTAAACATACATGATTTGAGAAGATACACATATAGGGTTTAGGGTTAGGGTTGGGGTCACACATCGGATTCGGGGAAACTTCGGATTCGGAGCGGAAGTAGCCAACGTCGTCAAAGTAGTCGAGGTTCTCGTACTCGGGTCGTCGTCGTGGCAGACCTTGGCGTTCCGGGCTTCGGGGTCGTCGGGGTTCACGATGTTGGGGATCGGTCTTCATGGATGCGCACGAAGGCGGCCGACACAAAACGGACAAAGAACTTGGCGGTTCCGGTGTCAGGGAAGATCTTGGCGTATCCATCTTCGGGTTTCACGACGAGTCGTCGTCGTACGGGTACCGGTAGTCGTTCACGGAGTCGTACTCGTCGTTCCGGTCGAGGTAGATCTTGGCGTCGGTTCACGGAGATCTCGGCATCGGGGAACACGGCACAGAGACTCTAACAGGGAACACGGACATGACGGTAGCATCACGACAACTCGGAGACCGGAACGTGCAGCGGCAGCAGCAACACGGAGCACGCACGGAGACGACAACGAGCACAACCTGGACATCGGAGACGCCACGGCACGGGAAACACGGGCACGGCGTCGGGGACAGGGAGGCACAGAGCTGTCGGGGACGGAGACACGACACGAACGTCGGGGTGGACTGGGGTAGCAGCAGCTGCTGCTCGCGTCGGTCACCAGGGCGGACACGAAGGACGTCCACGGCGAGGTGGGCGTGCAGGAGTTCGGTGCGGGTTGGAGGAGGAGTCGAGGCGGGGATGGCCGGAGCGGCTCCGGGCGCGACGGGGAAGAGCTCGTGGGGAGGCGCTCGCCGGTGGCTCGGTGACGAGATTGGTGGAGAGGAGGCCGGCCATGGCGTAGCTTGGTGAGGCGAGGTCAGGGACGAGCTACCTCGGGCGCACGGCCGGTGGCTCGTCGGTCGTTTGGGACGGAGGGAGCAGAGGCGCGGCTTCGGGTCGACGACGAAGGAGAAGGCGGCCGGCGACGGCTCGGCGCAGCGGGAGGGGGGGCACGGCCGGCGCGGGGCCGACGCGAGGATGCGGACCGGGAGGAGGAGGAGGTCGGACTAGCGGCGAGGCAGGGGAGAGCTCGGTAGGGGAGGAGTGAGGCGGCGGCGCGAGGCGGGAAGAGGTGACGACGGCCAGCGCGATGGAGAAGAGAGGAGCAGGGGCTCGGGTCGGGTGAGGTGGAGGAGGAGGTAAGGGGATCGGGTAGGAGGGAAGAAGAGAAAGATAAGGAGAGAGGAAAAAAAGGAAAAATAAAGGGGAGGGACCTAAAAGAAAAAGAAAGGACCAAACTGCGAGGTGGAGGGACCCAAACAGAAAAGGAAGGAAAAAGAGGAGGGTGGCTGCAAAGTGCAGGGGTGGGAAAGGAAAAAGCCAGGGGGGAACCCTAGGGTTTGGAGGTTAGGTGGGCTTTGGGCCAGGTTTGGGCTGCTCACTCTCACACTCTAAACTTTTATTTTCTTTTTCTTTTGCAAAAACATTTTGGCAAATAATTTTAGAAAACGGAGACGAACGTCTCGGTAAAGCTTTTCCGATAATTTTAGCAAAAATAAAATAGGGTTTAATAAAAATATTTTTTTCGGGGTCAAAACCATGCGATGCGTTGATGCATGAGGTGCGATGATGCAAAAACAAAAACAAATGAAATCTAATTTGGGGAAAACCTCGGGACATTATAGGTTCCCCAGCGAACATGTGATCCACGTCATCAAGCTCTTTTTCTGGCGCCATTGCTGGGGACTTGGAAGCTTCAGCTAGGGGAGTTTCACACATCCTTTCACTTTACTTTGTTATTGTCTTGCTTAGTTTATTTTTTGTTAGTCTTGTTTTTTCCTTTCGTTTGCTCCAAAACTAAAAAACACAAAAAAATTTAAAAATTCCAGCAACTCGTCTCTTTTTGTTTTGCTTAGTTTCTTGCTTCTTTATTGTTGAAATGGGTTCAGCTGAGAACACTAAGTTGTGTGACTTTACTAGAACGAACAACGATGATTTTATATGCACACCTATTGCTCCACTGGCTTCCACAGCCGAATTTTATGAGATAAAGCCTGCCTTGTTAAATCTTGTCATGAAAGAGCAATTTTCTAGTGTTAGTGGTGATGATGCCGCCTCTCATTTAAATAACTTTGTTGAGTTATGTGATATGCAAAAATATAAAGAAGTAGAGGGCGACATTATAAAACTGAAACTTTTTCCTTTTTCCTTAAGAGGAGGTGCTAAAGATTGGTTATTGCCTTTGCCAAGAAATAGTATTGATTCTTGGAGTAAATGCAAAGATGCTTTTATTGGGATGTATTATCCACCTGCAAAAATCATACAATTAAGGAGTAACATTATGAACTTTAAACAATTTGATAATGAACATGTTGCTCAAGCTTGGGAAAGAATGAAGTCTCTAGTTAAAAATTGTCCCACTCATGGACTGACTACTTGGATGGTCATCCAAACTTTTTATGCAGGATTAAACTTTTCTTCAAGAAACCTATTGGATTCGACTGCTGGAGGTACCTTCATGTCCACCACATTAGGTGCTGCAACAAAACTCTTGTATGAAATGATGGCAAATTATTCGCAATGGCACACTGAGAGAGCTCCTAGTGGTAAGAAGGTAAATTCTGTCGAGGAAATCTCCTCTCTAAGTGATAAGGTTGATATGATTATGTCTATGCTTGCTAGCAAACATGTTCCTATTGATCCTAATAATGTTCCTTTAGCTTCTTTGGTTGCTCAAGAGGATCAAGTTGATGTTAATTTTGTTAAAAATAATTTCAACAACTATGCTTATAGGAACAACTTTGCTAATAATAATTATAAAACCTTACCCTCCAAATAATGGTAATCCTTATGGCAATTCTTACAGAAATTCTTACAACAAGAATAGAGGTGTGTCCTCTGATCTTGAAAGCATGCTTAAAGAATTTATCACTTCACAAAAGTCTTTCAATAAAATTGTTGAAGAGAAGCTTGGGAAACTTGACAATCTTGTTGGTAAAGTTGATAATCTCTCTCATGAAGTTGATTTTCTTAAAATAATTTTTTTACCTCATGATGTTAAGAAACATAAAACTTTAAATGCCATACATATTACAATTGATAACAATATAAGAATGTTAGCTGAATTACATGCTAGGTGGGAAAGAGAAGAAAGAGAAGCTGAAATTGCTGAAATTAGTAAGGTTACTAATGTTTGCACCATTTACACTAATGAAGATATAAAATTATAAATGCTCAAGAGTCATCTACAACACCTAAGTATGCTAATGGTAAAAGAATTGGAGTTGGGAAAATTTACACCATACCTAAAAAGAACCCAAAACTTTCAGTCAACACAGAAACTGTTGATGATAAAAATGCTGAAATCAGTTTTGGTGATATGGTTCCTTTAGGTGATAATGATCCTGTAATTTTTTATGACAATGATCTTGATTTTGATAATTGTAACCTTACTGAAGTTATAAAGTTTTTACAAAAGCTTGCTAAAACACCTAATGCTAGTAAAATGAACTTGGCTTTTACTAAGCATATTACTAATGCTCTCATTAAAGTGAGAGAGGAAGGCTTAAATTTTAATTCTCTATTCCTAGGAAATTAGAGGATGCTTGGGAACCTACCATTAAGATGAAAGTTAAGGATTTTGTGTAATGCTTTGTGTGATCTTGGTTCTAGTATCACCATTATGCCAAAAAAAAGTTATATGATGCTCTTGATCTTGGACTACTAGAAGATTGTGATTTGAATGTGAATTTTCTTGACGCCACTTCGCATACACCTTTGGGTAAAATAGATGATGTTCTCATCATGGTTAATGGTAATTATGTCCCAGTTGATTTCATTATTATGAATCTTTACTTTAATCCTTCTCATATTGTTTTGGGAAGACCTTTTTCTTAGAACTGTTGGTGCTATTATTGATATGAGAGTGGGCAATATCCAATTTCAATCCCCACTGAAAAAAGGGATGGAACATTTCCCTAGGAAGAGGATAAAGAAATCTTTTGATTCCATTGGTAAGCTAAAGAGTGGTTTTGAATTGGGCACCATTGATAAAACTTGAGTTTCCCCTTTTGCCTAGCTAAAAAGCGTTAAAGAAAAGCGCTTATGGGAGGCAACCCATGTTTTACCTTCTGTTTCTTTTTGGTTTTTTCTTGTTTTGGGTGATTTTACTGCTGTAGCAACTCTCTTGTATCTTTTTGTTTTGGTTTTTGGTGCCAAGAATAGCCTCTAAAGAGAGGAAGACTAATTTGTGAGTTTGCTGTCCATTTACTTCCCTCACCTCACCACTCACTACCCAACCACCTCCCACTCGAAAGCCTAGCCAGGGGGAGACCAGATCTTACCAAATCTTGGCAAAACCGAACCCTAGCTCACCCATCTCTCCCCCTTACTTACTCTCTCTTTTTCTCACCCCCAAAGCATGCGTGCACCCCCTCATACTAGAGATCAACCCCACCTGCCAGGGACACGAGTAGCTGCCTACCTCCCTATCTCGATTCCCCACTCTCTCCTCTATGGTCACCCATCCTTGCCCAGGAAGCAAAAGAGTGTGTGGGTTCCCGAGACAATGCCATGAATGCGCCCTGTCGCTCCTCTCTGAAGTGCGCACTATCCCGACAATAAATCCATCATGATCTGCTTGATATCTTGCTTGGCCGGTCGACGGTCACCGCCCCTGCGCTCGCGTCGTGTTCCTGGTGGAACATTGGTTTCCAGCACGCGCTTTTCGTCCAGTGCACTCAACGGCACGCCGTGAGTTCTGTGGACATTCTTGCATCACCTCCCCTGCTCCACCATGACGCCAGCAATTCATCGAGCACCCTCTCCTGCGAGCCAGACCCCACCTCTCTGAGCTGGCACGCAACCTCCCCCGCGCGCCTCTTCCTTCTAGGATACTTCAGAGAGCTCCCCAGCCGTCGCCGCACCGCCCAGCCCACCAATGGCGTGGTTTTGCTCTCCCCATCTTCTCCTGTGCACCCCACGTACACCATACACCCATCCCGACCTATATAAAGGGCACCCCGGGCTACTGCTCAACTCGCACCACTCCCTCCACCTGTCGGGGATATAACCACGGGTACCCCAGAGTTGGTGACTTCACGAATGAATAGAAGACACGAGTCAATTAATATAGACAAGAAAATCAAACAAATATAGAATAAACAGGAAAGAAGAAATTGACGGCCAGCATAGGCCGACACAGGCGCAGCCCAGGCCGGCATACAGCTATACTACCGGCATATCCCGACACTGTTCATCCGACATACCCCCAGCCGGCATACATGTCCGGGATATATGCCTGGTGGCACTGTTCATCACCGACACTGTTCATCCCCGACATTGTTCATCCGGCATACCCCGACACTGTTCACCCCGGCATACTCCGACACTGTTCATCCGACATACCCCTAGGCGGCATACACGTCCGGATATATGCGTGAGGCCTGTTCATCGCCGGTACTGTTCATCACCCCAACACTGTTCATCCGGCATACCCCAACACTGTTCAGCCGGCATACCTCTGAACTGTTCATCACCTCGACACTGTTCATCCGACATACCCCCAGCAGGCATATATGTCCGGGATATATGCTGGCGGAACTGTTCATCACCCCAACACTGTTCAGCACCCCGACACTGTTCATCCGACATGCCCCCAGCCGGCATACATGTCCGGGATATATGATGGAGGCACTGTTCATCAACGACACTGTTCATCACCCAACACTGTTCATCCGACATACCACCAGCCAGCATACATGTCCAGGATATATGCTGGAGGCGCTGTTCATCATCGACACTATTCATCCCCGACACTGTTCATCTGGCATACCTCCGACACTGTTCATCACCTGACACTGTTCATCCGACATACCCCCAGCCGACATACATGTCCGGGATATATGTCTGGCGGCAATGTTCATCGACGACACTGTTCATCACCCGACACTGTTCATCCAACATACCCCCGACACTGTTCATCCGACGTACCTCCGGACGACATATTGTCCCGCCAACATACATGACCTGGGCTGACACTATTCATCCTAACACTATTCATTCGACATACCCAACAACTGCCGCTACTTCGACCAGACCATCTACCCGGCGCCCAGGTCTCCATGACCCTCGCTGCCAGGTCCTGGGATGCCCACCACTCGGACCTGGCATCGTTGACAAGCCAGTACGTGTAGACCAAGACCTAGATGACGAGAGGATAAGATCGATGACGAAGATCAAGACCCAGGCAACATGGCTACAGTGCCATGGAGGTGACTAGAGTACCAGCACTGTAGCCATGCCTAGCCACATCCAATAGGGATGACAAGTCCCCAGTAGTCATTTCATGTATAGTGTTTGTGGGCTCCATATGTCCCGGGGTGCTAGCCCATATAAGTGTAATGCCCGGGGTTTTCCCCAAATTAGAAATTGCTTGTTTTTCTTTTGCATCACCATGTCATCATGCATTCAATCACCTTGCATTTTTTTCCAAAATAAATAAATAAAAATATTATTTTAGAAAAACCTTATTTTTTGTTTGCAATTAATCCTCGGGTTTAATAAATCAACTCCTCTCTCTCTTTTCTATTTTATAATAATTCTCGAAATATTATTTGGGAATATTTGACACACTAATTTTAAATCTAAAATAGAATTATAAAAGTTTGCTAGAATCCCCTCCCTCTTTTCTTTCTCCTTTTCTCCCTCTCTTTCCTAATTCTGAATTGGGAAAAAATCCTGTATTTTTAGAAGGGCCTAATTCTTTCTTTTGCTGCAGCCCACCTTCCTTTTTCTCCAGCCCGAACCAGCCCACCAAGCCAGCTCTGCTCCTGGTTGTCTTCCTCCTTTTGCCGTAGTAGTAAAATGCATCTTTTTTCCGTTGTTCCAGTGTTCGTTGCTTCTTCGGGAATAGGACGATGAGTTGATGTGAGCAACGACATGTTCTGCTACCTCTACCGGATTGCAGGCAAGTGATACTCCCTTGCTATCTTTGCTTGTCTTCTGCCTCTCACACATCCTATCTTTTGTTCCTTGCTAGCCTTATATTGCGATGCTTGTGTCACGATCCTATTTGCATGTTTACCTTGCAGCCATGATATGCCCCACCCCCACATCCTATTACCCTGTTGCTTGTTTATCTTGTTGGCCTTGCGAGTCGTAGTGCATGCTTAGGCTTGTTTTGCTCGAGTCATGTTCTAGTCTTGTTATAATTTGATAGTTGGGTTAATTCACATGATAATCTTTAATGTTTGGCGATGGGATATAATTAATAAAGATAAGGCACCGGCGGAAGGCCAATCGTGGTGATTTGTTCTGCTAGTGTCGCCTAGGACCCGAGTTCTTGTCCTCTGATCCAAGAATGAGCGCACTACCCACATGTGGGAGGAAATGGGACTCCTCTCGACCTAGTACCGGATCTGCAGCCTTGTCCAGGGCGCCACAAGTAGTTCGGGTGTTTCCATTTGCGCGGCGCTTTATTTATTTGTGATGCAGGTACGGATGGGACGCCTCCGGGACTTATACGTGATGGTTACTTACGGTAGGGTTGCGGACCGTGCGTTAATCGCATGTGGAAGGAGGGGCAATCGTATGAGTGTTCCCTCCCGAAGCCGTTCTCGCATCGGCTAAGTCCACCTCGGAGCTTCGGCCGGACTTTCAAGGTGGGTCAGACTTAGCTAGGTGGTTCCCTGGACAAGTGTGGTAGTGAAGGAAAGTGTAGCATCGGATACCCTGCCAGCATACCCCGGAAGTGTGCTAATTGCATGGCGCAAAGGGTTGAAGTGCGTGTGGTTACATTTGTGCACCCCTGCAGGGTTAAATCATTTCAAAGCCGTGTCCGCGGTTATGGATGACTTGGTGATGATGCTGGCTAACAAGATCATAGACAACTTACACCTGATGTTAATAAATTGATTAGTAAGATAGAGCTACTTCAATAATAAATTTATAAAATTGCCAACTGTGTGAGTGCCTTTGGGCTTGCTGCTCGTAGGATAAACGGGCTGGTAAGGAATTGGCTGGGTATGTTTGGTGTTAGTATAGTTGGTTCCCTATGCGCTCTCTTACCTCCTCTCTATTAGACGAAAGTTGTAGCGTGTCTCTATTAGTTGTTAGTGCTGCTTGCCGCCGCCTCAATCGCTAACCCTCTTTCCCCGGAATTCCAGCTTTGATATCTTGTGAGTATTACTTGCCAGTACTTCTACTAGTACTGACCCCTTCGGGGCTGCTATTCCAATGCAGCCAAACAGGTTTGAAGTCTGACGACGTTAGCTTGGGAATCCCTCCGGCTTGGCCTGGGCAGGGATATGGTGCCTTTGCTTATCTTCAGGACTCTTAGTCCAATTTGTATCTTGTCCGTAGTCGGACGCTACCCGCTTCCGTTGTTATTTTGGATCTTTGTATTGTATCTTTGGTTCTTGACTCTGTGAGTCGTTGCTGTATATATGATCTTTTGTGGGTTGCATCGAGAACTGTTGTAATGTTATCACAATTCCACCCGCATAACGTGTGTGTTGCGACGTGCACGTTATGCCTGGTGGGCGTCCTTTAGGATCGTTATTATGCGGATTTGGCGGTAGCGCTCAAATCTGCATAGTACCGATCTTGGGGCGTTACAAAGTGGTATCAGAGCTCTGGTTCTTCGATACCCCGCGGGTCCAGTCTGCCGTTGGATACCCTAGCTAATGGTCGTTGTCTGTAGAGTGTCAAAAACTATCTTTACTAAAAATATTTTGGAAATATCTCAATAGGACTCTTGTTTATTCCTTACCTCTATTCGATTCCTCCTCTTACCTTATATGTTTTAAATCTTCACTCTTACCTATCTTCCGAGTCATAGCATCTTCGTGGGTGGACGATCTCTTGCCCTTTTATCCTAATAGGTCCGATTTTGGAAGCATCTCGACGGAAGGCCATCACCATCGACGTGAGCAAGAACCTCTTGTTAGTGGTGTCGAGAAGATCAACATGGCACGAGAAGATTTGATAGTCTAACCTCGCTCTCCTCCTCCCCCTGACGGTAGCGTGGATCACGGGGGCGCGATCCCTTGTTAGTGGTGTCGGTTGTAATGCCCGGGGTTTTCCCCAAATTAGAAATTGCTTGTTTTTCTTTTGCATCACCATGTCATCATGCATTCAATCACCCTTGCATTTTTTTCCAAAATAAATAAATAAAAATATTATTTTAGAAAAACCTTATTTTTTGTTTGCAATTAATCCTCGGGTTTAATAAATCAACTCCTCTCTCTCTTTTCTATTTTACAATAATTCTCGAAATATTATTTGGGAATATTTGACACACTAATTTTAAATCTAAAGTAGAATTATAAAAGTTTGCTAGAATCCCCTCCCTCTTTTCTTTCTCCTTTTCTCCCTCTCTTTCCTAATTCTGAATTGGGAAAAAAAATCCTGTATTTTTAGAAGGGCCTAATTCTTTCTTTTGCTGCAGCCCACCTTCCTTTTTCTCCAGCCCGAACCAGCCCACCAAGCCAGCTCTGCTCCTGGTTGTCTTCCTCCTTTTGACGTCATCTCTGTACGAACCAGGGGCAGCCACATGATCCTCTCCTCCTCCGCTGGATGCACGCCGTACAGCGCCTCCCCCTCCTATATATCATGTCCAGGAGCTTGACCTAGCCCTCCTCCTCCTTTTCCCCCACAACGCCGCCTCTATTCCATTTCTCCTCACCTCACCATCTCCATGCCAAGCAGCGCGCCCCGAACGCCGCCGAGGTCGGCCGCCGTCGATGTCCCCGTCGGTACACGCTTTCTAGAGCCAAGAAGCCATGTCCAGAAGGCCTGCAACGACGCCTACGACCAACATGCGCAAGGAATCGGAACCTGGGACGCCGCACGCATCTTCTTCTTCCACGACGTCCTCGCCGACCGTCGTCGCCCCGTCGTCGATTTCGTCGCCATCGGTGTTCCCCAAGCCTCCCCGTGTTTTCCTGAAGATGCGGCACGGCTTCCTCTCCAATATGACGCATACCCGGAGCCGGAGCGGCTAGGGATACGCCAAGTCCGTCGTTGATGTTGTCGTCTCCTCCGCGTGTACGCCCTGAACGCCAAGCTCTTCTTCCCCTACCTCCGACTCGCTGCCGTCTTCCCCGAGCCCGTTCTCTTCGCCTAGCAGACCCGTTGTGAGCACCCGCCCCTCTCCCTTCTCTTCCCAGCGTCGATTGCATCCTGTACTCGCCAATCCGCTCGTGTCCGAGCTCTGTCCGCCATGTACGAGTCCGTCCATGTCCTGTTGCTCAAGCTCCTGCACGTACACACCCAGGCACCACCTTCCTGCACACGCACACTAGCTGCACCTACACCGTCGGCCTCCAGATCGAGCGGAGGAACCGGCCAGCCGCTGCAGAGCATCCTCGTCGCCGACGCTTTGTTCCTGAAGCTGAAGTCTGCACTTTTCCTGTGCAAAATTCAGTTAACCCCCACCTCGGCTACCTCTTCTACAATCCAACCCGCATCCCTTCACCACCACCGTTTCAGCCCAGTGGCTTGCTCAACGATCATCATCAACAAATCCCGGGTAACTGCCCTTCGATGGCTCGGCCCATGTCGGTTCTATCCGTCCAGTCTGCACCAATAATGCTCCGTGAGTATTTACCATATATTCTTTGGCACCACGCACAAGTGGCTAACCCCGAACGGCACTTGGGGACTGCTACCCTCTAGCATGCATAGCTGTTATCCCCGGGACCGAGTTACCTTGAACCAAGGACTGGCCTGTTAATCGGTTGTTGATATCTCTAAGACGTTAAAAAATAACTCGGGTGCTGCCCTATGATTAATGTGTTCTCCCGGGATCAAGCATTTCGACCCGGGGACTGCCCGGTTATTCCGAAGCGCGTCCTTTCCTAGATATTAAAAGTGACTCGGGGGCTAGGCCCAAACCGAGTTTGTATCTCCATGCTTAGAACTGCTGTTGAAGTTAGCTTTCATTGCCTATTTACCATAACTGCTACCCGTGCATGTTTAGTACGTCCTTTACTGTTTGCTGCAACTACCATGTCTTTGACTGCCACAAGTATTAGCGGCTACCACTATTATGTCTTATTAATGCTGCCACCACATCCTTGGAGATATTCATTACCAAGTTTGAGTATTCATTCTATGTGTTGACTAACCTTGTATGTTGGCATGGATATTCCCGGGTGAGAATTCATCACCAAATATTATGGCTTTGTCAGTCATCTCGACTTGCCAAAGTATCATGGCATCATGCAATATCCCCAGATCGCCGTTTATTTCGGTTTGCCAAAGTATCATGGCATCATGCAATATCCCCAGATCGCCGTTTATTTCGGTTTGCCAAAATATCATGGCATCATGCAATATCTCCAAAATTGCCGTTTATTTTGGTTTGCCAAAGGTATCATGGATCTTCAACTATCTCAAATCAACGAGTATCTCGGTTCGTCAAATATATACATATGATGATGCGCAAGCAGGCTATATGTCAGTCCAGCTCATGTTGTTGACATACGACTTCGGTAATGCCCGAGATGGCTAAAAACCGACATATGATGATGCCCAAGCAGGCTATATGTCGGTCCAGCTCATGCTGTTGACATACGACTTCGGTAATGCCCGAGATGGCTAAAAACCGACATATGATGATGCCCAAGCAGGCTATATGTCGGTCCAGCTCATGCTGTTGACATACGACTTCGGTAATGCCCGAGATGGCTAAAAACCGACATATGATGATGCCCAAGCAGGCTATATGTCGGTCCAGCTCATGATGTTGACATACGACTTCGGTAATGCCCGAGATGGCTAAAAACCGACATATGATGATGCCCAAGCAGGCTATATGTCGGTCCAGCTCATGCTGTTGACATACGACTTCGGTAATGCCCGAGATGGCTAAAAATCGACATATGATGATGCCCAAGCAGGCTGTATGTCGGTCCAGCTCATGCTGTTGACATACGACTTCGGTAACGCCTGAGTTGGCTACAGACCAACATATGACAGTGTTCATAAAGGTTGTATGTCGACAATGCCCATGCAGGCAATATATCTTGCCGACATAGCCCATGCAGGCCATACGTCGATGAGACATTGCTCAAGTTGGTTGTATGTCGACATAGCCCACGGGGGCAATATATACCGGCATGGTTCATGCAGGCTATGTGTTGGCACCAACTCTGTGATAACATTTGGAGAGCCTATGCACGACTCTACGAGTCCCACATAGCCTCGGGGACTACTGTCGGGGATATAATCCCGGGTACCCCAGAGTTGGTGACTTCACAGATGCATAGAAGACACAAGTCAATTAATATAGAGAAGAAAATCAAACAAATATAGAAGAAACATGAAAGAAGCAATCGACGGCCAGCCTGGGCCGACACAGACGCAGCCCAGGCCGGCATACAGCTGTACTGCCGACATATCCCGACACTGTTCATCCGACATACCACCAACCGGCATAGATGTCCGGGATATATGCCTGGCGGCTCTGTTCATCCCCGACACTGTTCATTTGGCATACCCCCGACACTGTTCACCCCGGGCATACTCCGACACTATTCATCCGACATACCCCAGACAGCATACACGTCCGGGATAAATGCCTGGCGGCACTGTTCATCACCGATGATGTTCATCACCCCGACACTGTTCATCCGGCATACCTCCGGTACTGTTCATCACCTCGACACTGTTCATCCGACATACCCCCAGCCGGCATATATATGTCCGGGATATATGATGGCGGAACTGTTCATCACAGACATTGTTCATCCGACATACCCCCAGCCGACATACATGTCCGGGGATATATGATGGCGGCACTATTCATCGACGACACTGTTCATCACCACGACACTGTTCATCCGACATACCACCAGACGGCATACATGCTGACGGCACTGTTCATCAATGACACTGTTCATCCGGCATACCCCGACACGGTTCAGCCCGGCATACCTCCGGCACTGTTCATCACCAGACACTGTTCATACGACATACCCCCAGCCGACATACATGTCCGGGATATATGCCTGGCGGCACTGTTCATCACCGACACTGTTCACCACCCAGACATTGTTCATCCGACATACCCCGACACTGTTCATCCGACGTACCTCCGGACGGCATATTGTCCCACCGACATACATGTCCTGGGCCGACACTATTCATCCCGGTGACACTGTTCATCCTGACACTAGTCATCCGACATACCCGGCAACTACCGCTACTTCGACCAGACCATCTACCCGGCGCCCAGGTCTCCATGACCCTTGCTGCCAGGTCCTGGGATGCCCACCGCTCGGACCTGGCATCGTTGACAAGCCAGTACGTGAAGACCAAGACCTAGAAGACGAGAGGATAAGATCGATGACGAAGACCAAGACCCAGGCAACGTGGCTACAGTGCCATGGAGGTGACTAGAGTACCAGCACTGTAGCCATGCCTGGTCACATCCAATAGGGATGACAAGACCCCAGTAGTCATTTCATGTATAGTGTTTGTGGGCTCCATATGTCCCTGGGTGCCAGCCCATATAAGGCACACCAGGGGGAAGTACTCAAGGGCATCCTGACCCGGGATTCATTCTCCCCCCGCTCTCGTATGAGCTCTTCTTCTTCCTCTAGAGAAACAGTTCAAGGAGCAACCATGTACCTCACATATATCTCATCCGTATACAGTCAGACAAGCAGGATTAGGGGTTTTACCTGCTCACGAGGGCCCTGAACCTCGGTAAATCGCGTGTGTGTTTGTGATTTCCGTGTGCGTAATTCTACGCACCATCCCTCCCCGGTTCCACCAGTGTCCATCGGCCCCAACATAATCCATCCTATAGCATTTGTCTGTTCACGACGACACCACCTCTACCTATCTCCAACATCTACTGGAACGAGAGGTGAGCCGCAGCTCAGCTGCTCGCCTCCCTGCCGAGGAGGACCAGCACGCCGTGCTCGACGGTTGCCCTAGCTAGGTCGACCACGGCCACCGGGCCATCCTTTTTTCGATAAAGGGAATTTCATTTCCCCTCTCTGTCTATCCTTCCGCCTCACATCCGCAGCTCACGTGCGTGCGTTTTCGTTTGCAGGAACACACCCAGAAACTCACCGGCGAGGTTTTCCGATCGTGCTCGGCGCCGTTCTCGTCGCTGGCGTCTGGAGCCTTTCTAGCACGCGCTCGTCGGCCTGCCGCCTTCCCCAAGCATCCTTATCTTCCCCAAGGTCTCCTGCGCCTACTCAGGCTCTTCCTCGACCCAGTTCCTGAGCAATGGTGGCCGAGCTCCTAGTTGCCGCGTCCGTCGTCTACGGCAGCTCGGGCACGTCACCGTCGCCATTCAAGTCCGAGATGGGAGCTCAGCCGCGGATCCGAGGAGACGTGAAGCTGCCCACTGCAGTCTTCCATGCTCGAAAGGCAGCACGAGCGATGAGCGTCGCCTCCATCACCGGCGGAAGCTCCCGCCATGGTGAGCATCTCCTCCTCCCGTGCGTACTTCCTTTCTCCCCATGCAAAAAAAACCCCACGTACAAACACTTTTTGACCCACACCCAATGACAAGTGGGCCTCTGGCAATTTCAGTTAGAAAAGAAAATAATGTTCAGTCAATGACAGCCAGGACCCGCGTGTCATAATTTTAATCTTTATTTTTGCATCCTTCCACAACTTTAACGGGCCGGCCTTGTTTCTGCCCAAGTGCACAGTACACTTTAATCTTTTCCGAATAGCTTAAATCTGTCAATAATATTCCAGAAATTTATTCAAACTTCGAATATTAATATCTTCTGATCTACAAGCTCAAATTGAGTGCCAACTCCATTAGACTAGTCTCATGCCATTTGTATTATTATAGAATTTCTGGCTAATTATTTAGTGTTATGCCATGTTAATTTTTAAATATTAATTTTCAAAACTATATATATGATGGTTTTTGACACCCTATGATAGAATTACTTAGATTAGACTTGTACAAAACTCTAGGTTGGGAAAACAATGTTTTACTCAAAAACTCATTTAATAAAAACCCTTGGGTGGAATTGTTTTTTACCCAAGATGTTGCGAAAATGCTTTTATGAGAAAAGTGGAGTTGAGAATGGAGTGTGGAGATTTTATGAAAGCACATTGTGTCCTAATACTTACTTCGACCAACCATACCCTGTGCGACCACATTACCCCCATATGGGACGGGGCTTAGTCGAGTAATTTGTTCATCTTAGTACGGGTACCTAAATAGCGGAGTGGAGGATCAGGGGAGGTGGCCTGC
This sequence comes from Puccinellia tenuiflora, assembly GCA_012064385.1. Classification (NCBI taxonomy): domain Eukaryota; kingdom Viridiplantae; phylum Streptophyta; class Magnoliopsida; order Poales; family Poaceae; genus Puccinellia; species Puccinellia tenuiflora. The sequence goes on along the minus strand of QRDG01001823.1, from coordinate 150,646 downwards.
GCCCTAGCCCTCCTTTTATAGGAGGCCAGGGGTGCGCCCCAAGGCAGCCCTAGGGCCGGCGGCTGGGGTGCCTTGGCCCCCAAGCCAGCCCCTAGGGTTTGCCCCCTCCCCAAGCCCTAGCCTGCATGGGCCTTATGGGGCTGGTGCGGCTAGCCCATTAGGCCACTTCACCACTCCTTTATTCCATGTGGGCCCCCAAGCACCTATGGGCCCCACTTCTAGACTCCTCTAGAACCTTCTAGAATATTCCGGTACCCTGCCAGAAAATTCCCGGACTTTCCGATGCCTCCGGAAACTACTTTCCATATATGAATCTTATTCTCCGGACTCTTTCGGAACTCCTCGTGACGTCTGGGATCCCATCCGAGACTCCGAATCAATATTCTTTCACACCATCATTTATCTCGAGCCCCCTCCCAAGCCGCCGCTTCCTCTCCTCTCCTCTCCCGTAGTTGCTTAGGCGAAGCCCTGTCGGATCTCCACCATATCCACCACCACACCTTCATCGTCGTGTTGTTGATCTCGCGAGCCTCTCCACCACCTCTTGCGGGATCAAGAACGTGGAGTCTTCATCGATCCGTACGTGTGGATACCTCGGAGGTGTCGCTCTTGTGACACATCAGATAATACATCTCCTCGCGACTAGACGAGTCTAGTTGCGGGGATCGACTAGTCAACCCCTGCATCGAAAAAACGTTTGCTCGATCTTCAAGGGTAAGAGATTGGATCTCCACTTCGCTACCTCATCTAGTAGATCTGATCTTGTTTGGGTTTTATTCAGCCTCTTTTGCGTAGGAAAATTTTTGTTTTCTATGCTGTGAACCCATCACATCAGTCAGGTGACTTGCGACAAATGCAAGAATAAGGGGCATTACTCAAATAAGTGTCCAGAAAGGAAGGCCGAGGAAGCTTCCAAGCCTAATCCGTTCCAGAAGGGACATGTGAATCATGTCAACGTGGAAGAAGTGTATGATGAACCTGATGCTGTGATTGGTACGGTTCTACTCAATTCCTTTACATCATTGGTTTTATTTGATACCGGAGCATCTCATTCATTCATATTTAGAACTTTTGTGAACAAAAATGAATTACCCATTGAAACCATGAGAAGTCCTATTAGGGTAAGTTCACCGGGGGGAGAGATGCTAGTACGGTTGGGAATATGCCCTAGAGTCAATAATAAAATGGTTTATTAGCATATTCATGTTTATGATAATAGTTTATTATCCATGCTATAATTGTATTAACCGGAAACATAATACATGTGTGGAATATAAACAACCAGTTGTCCCTAGTAAGCCTATACCGGACTAGTTTGTTAGTCAAGAGATGGTTAGAGTTTCCTAACCATGGACTTGTTATAGTCACTTGATAACGGAGTCATATCATTCGGAGTAATGATGTGATGGACAAGACCCAAATAATAAAGAGTTGCAATTGATCGTGTCACACAGTTTTATTCCCAACAATTTTGATATGCCAAGTATAGTTTCCCTAGATCATGAGATTATGTCACTCCCGTTTACCGGAGGAATACTTTGTGGACATCAAACGTCACTTCGTAACTGGGTGATTATAAAGGTGGCTTTCAGGTATCTCCGATGGTATTTGTTGGGTGACATGAATCAAGAGTGGGATTTGTCCTTCCTCGTGACGGAAAAGATATCTCTGGGCCCTCTCGGTAATATAGCATCAGAAAGGATGCAACCATGTGATTAAGTGTTGATCACGGAGATCCTATACTATGGACGAGTAAAGAGAATTTGCCAGGTAACGAGATGAAACTAGATATGGAGATATCGATGATCAAATCTCGGGCAAGTTAAATATCGGTGAGACAAAGGGAATCATATACGAGATTAAGAATCTCCGGCATCGTGGTTCAATCGATAAGGAACTTCGTTGAATATGTAGGAGTCAATATGGGCATCCCGGTCCCGTTGTTGATTATTGATATGATCATGTCTACATGTTCTGGAACCCGTAGGGTCACACACTTAACGCTCCGATGTAGTTAGGGTTAGCGATGAGATAATTGATGATATGAACGAATGGTGATTCGGAGTCTTGGATAGGATCCCGGACGTCACAAGGAATTCCGGAAGATTCCGGAGAATAAGATTCATATATGGAAAGTGGTTTCCGGAGGTATCGGAAAAGTTCCGGGAATTTTCCGGCAGAGTACCAGAATATTCTAGAAGGTTCTAAAGGAGTCTAGAAGTGGGGCCCATAGGAGTATGGGGCCCACATGGACCAAAGGGGGTGCAGCAACCACATGGGCTGCGCACCACCCAAAGGCCCACATGGGCCTAGCCGGCTAAGGGCAAAGGGGCCCAAGGGGGGGGGCGCCCCAACTTGAGGGGCAAGAAAGCCCTAGGCCGGCCGGCCTAAGGTTTCCCCCTAGCCGCCGCCTATAGATGTAGGGCTGCTGCTGCGCCTCCTCCTCTCCCTCTCCTCTTTCTTGGCTTGGCGAAGCCATGCTCGTGGAGATCTACACCATCAACGCCACCGCAACCGTTGTGGTGCCGAGATCCATCTAGCCACGTCCTCCTCGCTTGCGGGATCAAGGAGTGGACGTCTTCATCAAGCCGTACGTGTGGATACCACGGAGGTGCTGCCCGTTGTGGCACTTCATCGGATTGGATCTTCGAGGAAATACATCTCCTCGCGACTAGATGCATCTAGTTGCGGGGATCGACTAGCCAACTCCTGCACCGACAAAACGTGTTTGTTCGATCTTCAAGGGTAAGAGATTGGATCTCCACTTCGCTACCTTCGTCTAATAAATCTAGATCGTGGGGTTTCTTCCGCTTGTTTCGTAGGAAATTTTTTTGTTTTCTATGCAACGAACCCCTTCAGTGGTATCAGAGCCTAGATCTATTCATAGATGTTGGTGCGATTAGAACACAAGTGTTGTGGGCGTTGATATTTTATGTTGCTACCTTCTCGCGTGCACTTTGCGTCTTTGTGGTATTGTGAGATTGAAGCGGCCCGGACAAACCTTACTCGTCCACGCACGAGAGACCGGTTCCACGACAGACATGCAACTTGTATTGCATAAGTGGCTGGCGGGTGTCTGTTTCTCTTGCTCTAGTGAAGATGCAATTTTCAATGGAAGGCCTTTCAAAAGGATGAGTAAATAAGCAACTACTATATCACCGTTGTGGTTTTGCGTAGATTAGAACGGTTCTATCTCGTTGATCCAAGCCACGTAAAAATTGCATAAACAAAGTAGAGGACGTCTAACTTGTTTTTGCAGGGGATCATGTGATGTGGTATGGCCAATGTGTGATTTGTGATAATGTATGCAATGATCATGTTTGTAATCTTTCACGACTTGCATGTCGATGAGTACGGCAACCGGCAGGAGCCATATGGTTGTCTATTATTTTATGTGACCTGCGTGTCATTGAATCACCATGTAATTGCTTTACTTTATTGCTAAGAGTAGCATTAGTTGTAGTTGCAATAGTTGGTGGACAACCATGGTGATGGCGCCACAATGATGGAGATCATGCCGGTGCTTTGGAGATGGAGATCAAAGGCACAAGAAGAAAGGCCATATCATATCACAATTATGAATTGCATGTGATGTTAATCCTTTTATGCACCTTATTGTTATGCTTAGATGTGATCGCGGCGGTAGCATGATAAGGTGATCTCTCACGTTAATATCAAGATGTGTTCTCCCCTAGTATGCATTGTTGCGAAAGTTCTTCTTTTCGAAGCACCACGTGATGATCGGGTGTGATAGATTCTACGTTCACATACAACGGGTGTAAGTCAGATTTACACACGCGGAAATACTACGGTTTCCTTGACGAGCCTAGCATGTACAGACATGGCCTCAGAACACAAGAACCGAAAGGTTAAACACGAGTCATATGGATGATATGATCAACATGGTGATGTTCACCATTGAAGCTACATCATCTCATGTGATGATCGGTTGTGGTGTGGTGGATTTGGATCGTGTGTCACTAAAAAAACCTGAGAGATGTTGAGTTTAGTGGGAGTTCATGTAGTAATTTTGATTAAGATCAACTTAAATTATCATAAACAAAAGTCCTAAGATGTCTTTGCAAAAATCCTTATAGATCATGGTCGACTACGATAGTCTGTTCGTTGCTGAAAAACTGCGTCTCGATGGGTCAATTTTGTTAAGTGGTACCTGCGTCTGAAAGAAGTCCTACACACCAATGCTGAGCTCTACGTGTTAGATTAACCATTAGAAGAATACCCAAACATTTCTGCAAGCTATGAAGAGTACATGGAGTGGTTTTGAACCACCTACTTGAAAGTCAAGTGGATGATGTGCACCTTCATGAATTCTGACCTAAGTAGACAATTCAAGAACTTGACTGCAATGGAGATTGTTGGTGAGCTGAAAAATAGATTTTTAGCACAAGTTAGAACTGTAAGGTTCGAATGTCTGAACGGTTTTCTTTCACTCAAGATGGAAGAGAACACTTGCTTGGAACAACACCTGAGGATAATGCATGAGATACATCATCGTCTAGTGCTTGTTTGGAACCACGAGATGAATGGCGGTTTCGCGATAGATGGGGTGATACGCTAGCTTCTCCCCAGCTTCAAGAATTATGTCGGAGACTATGTCATGGGAAGGGATTTGATCACTTTCTATGAGTTTGTGCCTCGGCTGCGTCATGTCAAAGTGGAACCCATAGCAAGAGAAATTGACAATGCAGAAAGTATATATTGATATACATGTTATAAGTGTTTAAGTCCAAATTTCAATTGTGGCGGTTTCGATAAGTATTTGATACTCATTCTGTTTTATGAAAACAGAACCTGCTGCTTGAGATTTCCATAAAGGATATAGGAAGACGTTGCGGAATGGTGGCAATCAAGGAGTTGATGCTGGCAACGATCTGTCTCTACATTTATCGTTTTGATTAGAGGATTTGAATAAGTTTTGTAATCAAATTAAGTGTGATTTTAATTAGTGTGTCTTGCTTATGTGAGATGGTTATTCATGTTAAAGACAATGGTTGTTCTATTTTCATGAGTAATCCTTTTTGGAAATCACAAGTTTTCGATTATAAGTGTATTATTCTTATTATAATCTAGACGATAAATTGGTTGAACATTTATAAAATATGTGATATAATAAAATATCCAAAACTTAATAATGACAATTGTTTTAGTCGTGCTAAATATTGAATAAACATTTTGATGTTTTATCAATGCGCCTTATTGTAAGGAGTATGACTAAAATGCCACCCTTTGGAAGTGTGTCATGAGTTGCCGAAAATAAAACACAAGTGTTGGTTGTATTTTCAGCATATGCTAGATATCATTATTTTGTGCGCTCCATCATAAATGATATGAGTAAATAGATGTATTTATTCAAGTTATGATGTTTGATAAGATCAAATAAAATTCTAGAGTTTAGGATATTAAGTTAACAAGAAAATTGAGTCTTTATGATTTGATCAAAAGAGACAAAATATTTGAGTTATATGTTGGTATGTGGACTTGTGAGAAGTGTTATCACAAATTACAATGTTTAGAATATTTCAAAGGCGTTTGACATGTCCTAAGATATTGTAATCACACACTATTTGATATTGTGTGGTCTCAAAGAAGGGTTTTATTTCGAGTGTTTAATAATAGCATTTAGATTTATTTGATAAACACTCTGTTTAGAAATAAGGGTCTATGTATGATTCACATGTATTTTTCATATGAGTTATGAGAAAAGGTGGTTTCATTAATTATGAGATAATTAGAGACTATTGCGAATAATGTTGTAGTATATTCACTATGAATAACATTCCACAATATGAGACTAAAAGGGGCAAACCAATTTGTTGGTTGTGCTAAGTATTTTAGTGGTTTATCATGAAAATGTTTCATTGATAAAAGAATTGATGGAATAAAATGGAAAAGCTAAAACCTTGCTTGTTTATGTATCAAGTGGCACATATGTAAAGTGCTATGTTGGTTAAAACTTGACACATAAAGGAATTAATGATGGTGATCATTGAATTTCGGTTTAGCTTGTCTAAAGAAAAGTAGGATTCAAGAATATAAAATTTTGTCAGGTTACAAAATAATATTCATGATTTACTTGTCATGTTTAAGAAACAAGACATACCTACGAAACTACAAAGAAGAAATAGAAGCCTTAAATACGAATGTCACTAAGAGTCATCCTATGTTCAGTTTAAATCACAAAGTAATTGTTACTTGATTTTGTGAAAGCGTTGTTTCACATATTTATTCTTCAAAAGGGTTTGTAAGGAATAAATAAAACTTACTGGACAAAAGCACAAGAGGTAAAACTCTTTAACATATTCAATGTTGTTAACTACATTGTCGGCACAGTGGAAACCAGGGTACCACGGGCCAGCCTGCCAGGGCCCACAACATTCTTCAGAAGATTTCGCTAAGGACCAGGCTCTCCAAGCCTGGAGAGCCTCGCGAGGGCTTTTCCTCGCGAGGGACCTCTCCTCGAGAGGGCACCTTCAAGGACCAAGCAAAGGGCTCGGCGAGGCCTCCGGCCTCGCGGGGTTTCCTTCCCCACGAAGCCAGCTCTGCCTCCGTGGCAGAACACACATGGGCTCTGCACCCTCCGTAGAGTCACGGGCGCGCCAGCGCGCGGTGACGACCGCGCCAGCGCGCGGTGACGGCAGCGCCGCAGTTGCCGTTCTCATGTATAAAGCAGTCAACAATGCTGCACCAAGCAAAGGAGCTACAAGAATTGCCATTTTGGTGATAAGGGGACCGTCTGCCGCTACGCTCCAAGGGCGACGTCACCGTGGGGTGCCTCCCGACCTCAGCAACCCCAGCCCACCGTCCTGGCTGGACGGTGGCTTTTTCCAGCTTTGGTGACGCCGCACCCTGCCATGGACCGCGTCCATGGACTCTACCTTTATCGTGCACCCGTCCTCCTCCTTCGTCGCCATGTGGTAACCCTTCCCGCCAAGATATTTGGGGGAAGAGGTCCAAGACACCTATAAAGGAGGGGGAGCATGTTCGAACAAGGGGTTCTTCTCTGGTTCGGAAGTTGGTTCTTCTTCAGTTGGCAATCTGAGATCTAGGGTTAGCCATTGTTAGCCACCTCAAGCTCGCCAAGCTCTCTTTGTACTAGAACCTCTCCAAGCAAGTGTAATACAACCAAGGCAGGACGTATGGGTTTTACCTCTCCAAGAGGGCCCTAAACCTGGGTAACATCGTGTGTTCCTCTCTGCAGTGCCGTCCCGCAGCGATTCTTGACGAGCTCTATCGCCGAGGCACGTTGATGGTTGTTTGATTCCGTGTTCAGCCCCTTACTCGATTCCTTACTCAGTGAGACACACCCAGTTCCTAGGACAGTTCTCCGAAATTTGGCGCGCCAGGTAGGGGCTGAGGCGCATCTTCAACCTTGACACCGCCATGGCCGGCTCTTGCGCCGAACGTCTCGCTCGTCGGACGGCCAGCGCCGCCACCGCTCCCGCTGCCAACCCGCGTCGAGCATCCAGAGGACAACGACGACGACCACGCCGAGGACGACCTCGGTGAAGAGGAGGATTCCTCCCTTCACCCGTCGCGGGACCGTGCTGCCTCCTCGCTGGGCCGCCCTGCGCCCAGCCCGGCAACTGCGCTTCTCATGGCGCAGGAGCTGCAGTACCACCCCACGCCGGAGGCTCAAGAATCCTGGCTCAACTGCCTCTCCGAGCTCGTCGGCGCCGCTCGCGTCGCCACTCCTGCACCGTCTCGTTCGCTGGTTCTCTCTGCGCGCGTAGGGGACGTGGTGCACGGCGCGCCGCATGCACCTCCTCGTCATCCCGCGCCCGCCCCAGCTCCACCTGTTCCACCGCAACCTGCTCCAGCCGGGGCTCCTCCTCGGGACAACCGTGCTGCGTCGCACGCGTCGTCACCGCATGACAGCCAAATCGTGGAGCGAGCCCCGGAGGACGCACGCGTGAGCATTGAGCGCCAGCAGGATCGCCACAACCGCGCCGTCCAGGACGTCGCCACCGCGGGGCGCCACCTCCGCGCCACCCTCGCCAACGGCCCGGTCACGTACGTCACGACGGCCACGTTCACTCGCAGCCTCCGTCGTGTCGTCTGGCCGGTCAAGTTCAGGCCGGATCTTCCTCCGCGCTACGACGGGAAGAACAACCCCTTGGAGTTCCTGCAGCCCTACACTTTGGCCATCCAGGCTGCAGGAGGCGACGACAAAGTCATGGCGAACTGGTTCCCCATGGCCCTCAAGGACTCCGCGTCCTCGTGGCTTACGAACCTCCCCGCCGAGTCCATCAACACCTGGGAGGACCTCTGCCGGTGCTTCGTCGCCAACTTCAAGGGCACGTACGAGCGCGGCCTCACGTACAACGACCTCCGCGGCGTACGCCAGAAGCCTGGCGAGACCCTCCACAAGTACATCCAGCGCTTCAGCCAGGTGCGCAACAAGATTCCCAACGCCACCGACATGCAGGTCATCTCGGCCTTCCAGGCTGGGGTCACAAATGTGCGGATGCTCGAGAAGCTTGGCATCCACGACAACATCACCACCGTCGTCAAGCTCTTCGACTTGGCGGGCAAGTGCGCCAAGGCTGAGGAGGGCCGCTTGTTCGTCAAGAACAAGCCAGGGGACCCCGCCGAGGGATCCAAGAAGAGCGGCTCATGCCCACCAGGCCCTTCTCGGGGGTGACGGAGGGTCTCACCACCCCTTTGGGGCAAGTGAGGCTCGCGGTCACTTTCGGCATGCAAGCCAATTACCGCACCGAGCTGATCGACTTCGACGTCGCGCACATCGGCCTGCCCTACAACGCCATCCTCGGCTACCCCGCCCTCGCCAAGTTCATGGCGGTGACCCACCACGCCTACAACCTCGTCAAGCTTCCTGGCTCGGGTGGCACCATCGTCATCCGCGGCATGGTCTCAGACGCCCTGTACGCTGCGCAAGCGGCCTACAAGGCTGCCGCGGTGGCGTCACCCACTGACGAGGATGAGGAACCCCTCCCGAGGCCCCCCGCGAAGAAGAAGCAGCTGTTCTCTCAGGAGAAGGCCGCGACGAAGCAAGTGCCTCTTGAGGCAAACGGCTCGGGGGCTAGCGTCACCATCGGCGCCAACTTGCCTCCCAAATAGGAAAGCGTACTCGTCGCCTTCCTCAGGGCAAACTCTGACATGTTCGCATGGACGCCGTCAGATATGTCCGGAGTACCGAGGGAGGTAATCGAGCATCACTTAGCCGTGTGTCCAAACGCACGCTCCGTGAAGCAAAAGGCGCGGCGCCAGGCGCCAGAGAAGCAAGATTTCATCGTCCAAGAAGTAGAAAAGTTGAAGAAAGCCAGTATCATCAAGGAAGTTGTCCATCCCACTTGGCTCGCCAATGGTGTGGTGGTCCCCAAGCACACCGGAGGAAGCCGCCTCTGCATCGACTTCACCGACCTCAACAAAGCCTGCCCCAAGGACCCGTACCCCCTCCCGAGGATCGACCAGATCATGGACTGCACCGCCGGCTGCGCACTCCTCTATTTTCTGGATGCCTTGTCAGGCTACCACCAGATCAAGATGGCGAAAGAGGACGAGGAGAAGACAGCATTTCTCACCCCTTGTGGTGTGTTTTGCTACGTCTGCATGCCCTTCGGCCTGAAAAACGCCGGTGCCACTTTCCAGCGCCTCATGAGGATCGCCTTGGGGGCTCAAATGGGGAGGAATGCAGAGGCCTACGTCGACGACATCGTGGTCAAGACCCGCGAGAAGGACACGCTCATCAAGGACCTCGAGGAGACCTTTGCCAACCTACGCAAGGTAAACATCAAGCTGAACCCCGCCAAGTGCGTCTTCGGGGTCCCTTCAGGCAAACTCCTCGGGTTCCTGGTGTCTCATCGTGGCATTGAAGTAAACCCCGACAAGATCAGAGCCATAGAAGAGATGCAGCCTCCTCGTCGCCTCAAGGACATGTAGCGTTTAGCGGGATGTATGGCCAGCCTTGGCCGTTTCATCTCCAAGTTCGGTGAGAGGGTGCTGCCATTTTTCAAGATCATGAAGAGGTACGGTCCTTTCAAGTGGACCTCTGAAGCAGCAAAGGCCTTCGAGGACCTGAAGAAATACCTGGCGAGCCCACCCATCATGGTTGCCCCACGCCCTCGCGAGCCCCTAAAGCTGTATCTTGCAGCCACTCCTCAGACGGCAAGCGCGGTCTTGGTGGCTGAATGGAAAGAGCCAGTCCTCGCCAAGCAGAGCTCCACCTCGCCAAGCCCGGAGCTCCTCGACAAGGAGGCAGCCTCGTCAAGCCTCCAGCCTCATGCCGAGCCTCATCAGGTGGGCCCTCAAGAAAACCTCGACAAGGACTCCACCGAGCCTCGAGAGGAGCCAACCGCTGCCACGCTAACAACTACCCTCTTCGAGCATCCCATGTACTTCGTCAGCACAGTGCTGCGGGATGGTCGCGAGCGCTACCCCATGCAGCAAAAGCTCCTTTTCTCGCTCCTCAGCGCCTCCAGGAAACTACGCCACTACTTCCAGGGTCACACCATCAAGGTGGTCACCTCATACCCCCTGGAGCAAGTCCTGCGCAACCCAAACGCAACAGATCACGTCGCAAGCTGGGGGCATCGAGCTACAACCTTTCGAGCTGGAGTTTGACACCACAAGGGTCATCAAGGGCAGGGCGCTGGCTGATTTCGTGGCCGAATGGATGGACACGCGTGAAGAAGAGCCTCAAGAGGAGGAAGCCACAGCTTCAGGAGGGACGGAGCCCAGCTACTGGACCATGCACTTCGACGGCGCCTTCGCGGCCCGAAGTGCAGGGGCTGGTGCTGTCCTCACCTCACCAACAAGCGACAAGCTCTACTACGCCGTCCGGTTGTGCTTCAAAGACAGCGACAAGGTCTCCAACAACATTGATGAATACGAAGGCCTCCTCACCGGGCTCAGAGCTGCCATTGCCCTCGGCATCAAGCGCATCCTCATCAAGGGCGACTCTTAGCTCCTCGTCAACTTCTCCAACAAATGATACACGCCTAAGGACACCTACATGGTGGCCTACCTTGAAGAGGTACGCAAACTCGAGAAGCACTTCAGAGGCATGGAGCTCAAGCATATCCCACGAGGAGAAAACCAAGAAGCAGACGAACTCGCCAGGCGAGCAGCAAGAAGGGAAGCCCAGAAGCCTGGAGTGTTCGAGGAGAGACTCGCCAAGTCCTCGGTCAAGCAACCAGCGGTCAACATGAGCATCAATGAGGAGCTCCCACCAGCCCCATCAAGTGGAGCACCAAATTGCGGGCTGCCCTCAGGCGATCGCTTGCTGATGACCCTGGTACGCCAATACACTGGTTGGATCGATGAGATCAAGAGCTACTTGCAAAATCGAGTCCTTCCCGAAGAAGATACAGAAGACGAAAGGGTTGCTCGCCAGGCCAAGTCCTACTGCCTTCATGATGAAGACCTGTACCGTAAGCGCCCCAATGGGGTTGCGTTGCGGTGCGTCCCTGCCGAGGAAGGCCGCCAGCTCATCAACGACATCCACAGCGGAGAGTGCGGCCACCATTCATCCTCACGCACCCTTGCAGGCAAGGTCTTCCGGAGTGGCTTCTACTGGCCTTCAGTGCTTCAAGATGCAGCCGCAATCGTCCAATCCTGCGACGCCTGCCAATTCCACGCCAAGCAGATTCACCAGCCCGCGCAAGGACTCCAAACTATCCCGCTCTCCTGGCCGTTCGCGGTCTGGGGGATGGACCTCCTGGGACCCTTCCCGCGAGCGCTCGGGGGCTACCTCTACCTCTACGTCGCCATCGACAAATTCACCAAGTGGCCTGAGGTGGAACCCGTGTGCACCATCCCGGCGAAATTAGTGGTGAAATTCATCAGGAGCTTGGTCTGCCTCTTTGGCGTGCCCAACCGCATCATCACCGACAATGGCTCACAATTCATCAGCGGTGCCTTCAAGTCCTACTGCGGCAGCCTCGGCGCCCAAATCTGCTACGCCTCAGTGGCTCACCCACGAAGCAACAGGCAGGCTGAGTGAGCCAATGCCGAGGTGCTCAAGGGCCTCAAGACGAGAAGCTTCAACTGCCTCAAGGCCAGCGGCAAGCACTGGATCGATGAGCTCCCCTCGGTGCTCTGGTCCATCCGCACCACGCCAACAAAGCCAACTGGCGAGACGCCGTTCTCCCTCGTCTATGGCGCTGAAGCCGTTCTCCCTAGCGAGATCACCCATGGCTCTCCACGAGTCTTGGCCTTCAAGGAGGCTGAGCTGGACGAACTCCGCAACAACAATCTGCTGCTGCTCGAGGGGCTCCGCCGCAATGCGGCCCTGAGAGCGGCAAGGTACCAGCAAGACCTCCGTCGCTACCACAGCCGCCACATCCGCCCGCGCACTCTCGAAGCAGGAGACCTGGTCCTGAGGAGAATCCTCTCCAGGGCAGGCCTCCACAAGCTCTCGCCAATGTGGGAAGGACCCTACAGGGTCGTGCACATCGCCAGGCCTGGCTCCGCGCGGCTCGAGACGGAGGACGGCATCCCTATCGCCAACCCCTGGAACATCCAGCACCTGCGCAAGTTCTACCCCTAATCGTCCTCGACGAGCAATTTTTTGCATCAAGGGAGAGCCTTGCGCCATCATCCTCCACGAGGAAAAACTTCGGGCTCCCCTCTCTACTATACATTGCCGCGGGCCGTTCGAGAAGACTCCCAAGCCACCACGCCTCGGCAAGGTGACTTCTTCAAGCACCATGCCTTGGCGAGGTGGATCCCCATGCCCAGCCATGGCGGACCGCAGGCTCTCAAAGCCACCCCCGCATAGGGGCCCCCTCTCTGAGCTCTCTCTACATGCATTGCCTCGGGCCGCAAGAGTCTCAGCCACTCCATGTGGAACCCCATGCCCAGACATGGCGGATTTTGTATTTCTGGCCACGCCAGTGTAATGAACCTCTGTTTCAGGTCACTTTGAACCTTTGCGCTTCGCGCCAGCATATGTTGTTGCTTCGGTAAGCAGTTCGGTTATTGCTTTTCATCCTTGCTCGTATGATCCCTCCTGTGTATCTCGCGAGTGGGGGCTGAGCATGGTGCCTGTGCCCCGGGAGCATCCCAGCAGCGCCTCAAACCTAAGGGATCCGAGCTCTAAACTCACTGGTCAGCTCTCATGTACGTCAACTCCCAAGGAGCTCTGAACTCATGGGCCGGCTCCCGTGCACGTCAACTCACCAAGGACCTTGGTGCCTGTTCTCCTCGCGAGACACACATGAAGGAACCTACGAGCACGCATGAGCTGTCTAGCTATGTATTGCTTGTGGGTATGCCTATCTGTCCAAATGCAGGAAAGCAGGTTCAAAGCAAGCCTCAGGCAATCTCGGAAGAAAAACGCCTCATCAGGGAACCAACACCCTCTCCAAGGCAAAAATGCCTCGTCAGGGAACCAACACCCTCTCCAAGGCAAAAACGCCTCGCGAAGCTAAGTCCAAACACTTGGTTAAAATTTCCTTTCATTGGTTTTTGTCCCTCGAGCCTCTTTTCTCTCTCCTATGCCTCATGGGCTGCTTGCGCGTCAAAGGGGAGCCCCGAGCATCGCGCCTCGGGAGATCTTACCTCTCGAGGCCTCGCGCACCCCACGGCCTTGTGGATCCCTGACTCTCACATACCGAAGCGGCGGTGGTGTAGCGCTAAGAGAGGGTCCTAAGACGTAGAGCGAAAAAGACATGAAGGGAAAGATAAAAGCCTCCCGAGGGATATTCACAAGCACATTCAAATAAAGCTTAAACAAGTATTTACAAGGTTTGCAAACAAAATGCTAAGATAATATGTGCCCCATGCAATCCAGCTGCAGGAGAGAGCTTAGGCCGTCGGGCCTCCTGAGGCGCCCACATCGTCCGCCGCGGAGTTTTCCTCCTCCCCTGCGGCATCCTCCTCGCCATCGTCCTCGTCCTCCTCTACCTCGACCTGGTCGAATTTCTTGGCGTACTCCTCGGCGGCCTTCCGCATCCTGTCGCTCAGCGCGACGCGGCAGCTGAGGTCGACGGGCGCCGTCACGGCCTCGAGGTCGAGGGAAGGCTGAAGCCTCGCGAGGTTGGCAAAGATGCGGCAGGTGGCGAGGACGAGGAGATCGTGGCTCTCCTCCACGACGCGCTCGTCGAGGTTCTTTGCGGTCTCTTCAAGCTTCGTGAGGAATTGCTCGAAGAAGAACGCGTACCCGGCCTCGTCGTCGTTCCCCCCTGCGGCGAAGGAGGGGACCTCGGTCCCCAGGCGGTCCCCAACGGCGCGCGCACGGAGCACCAGGTCTTGGAGCATGCGCTGGCGCTGGCGCGACATGGTTCGGGCAATCTGCGCGTTGCGCCGTGCCTCCTCCGCGGCGTCTGCTGGTGGAGCTCGCTCAGGTCCTCCTTCTGGGCGGAAACCTCCTCTTCCGCGTGGGCCTGGGCGGCCCTAGCGCTTTGAAGGTGGGAGGCCATCTGCTTCTCCTCCTTCTCGAGCCCCTTGATGCGGTTTTGGAGCTCATTGCGCTTCGTCGTGAAGCGCTCCTCCTGCTTCTTGGCCTTCGCGCCAAAATCCTTGGAGAGATCTTGACGGATGAGCTTGACCCTGTCGTCGGCCTCCTCCTTCAGTTTCTTCTCCTTCGCCTCGAGGCTGGCGTTGGCCTTCGCGAGGCGCTCCGCGTAGGAGGCCTCGTCCTGGGCCACCCGACTCTCGCGAGCCAGCAGCTCCTCCTTGCAGGTGGCCTGGTCCTTCTCGAGCTGCTGGGCCTGCTCCTCGCGCTGGCGCAGTTACTCCTCGCGGGGGGAGAGCTCTCCCTCGCGTCACGTCAGCTCCGCCTCGCGCTGCGTCAGCTGCTTCTCATGAGCATCCAGCCTCCCGCGGAGCTCCTTCAAGCTGTCCTCGACAACTTTGGAGTCCATGATGAACTTCTGCTCTGCGGCCCAGACCTCTTGTTGCTTGGAGGCGGTTTCCGCCTCGAGCACCTCCTGCGCGGCATCCAGCTCCTCCATGGTCTCTGCCGCCTCCCGCTTCACGCTGTCGCGGGTTTCCTTGGCGAATCGCATCGCCTCTTCGCGCGCCGCCCGGGCCGCCGCATCCTGCCAGCGACAGCTCTCCACACTCTCGCGAGAGGAGGGCCCAGGCTTCGTCGAGCCTCGCCCGCTCCTTCACCCTGGCGAGTTCCTCTTCGGCATACTGCGCCTCCAGCTCGTCAAGCGTCCGCCGTGCCTGGCTGAAGATGGAGCTGCGGCGAACCGCGTGGCGGCGCGGCTCCCGCAGCGCCAAGGTCCCCGCATTGCTGTGGGGTGCAGAGGCCTCGACGCTTGGCGAGGCACCCGAGGCACCTTGCCTCGGGCTCACAGCCGCTCCTGACGTGACCTGGGGGCTCGTGTGGGCGCCTCCTTCGCCGCCCGCTTCAGGAGCCCTCTGGGGGCTGGGCGTCCTCTCGTCCCCGGCTCCGTCGTCCATGGGCTCTGGAGGTGTCTCCTCCTCTTGCCCCCCCGGGGGCAGATTCCACCCCTCCCGTGGTGGCCGCACCTGCCGCGGCCTCGAGCTCGTCAGCCCCTCTTGTGGAGGCCTCTTCCTCCGGAGGAGGCTCCGTGGTGGCCTCTTGAGCCTTCGCCTCGTCTGGCCTCTCCGAGGCTCGCGTGGCCTCGGTCGTCGCCTCGTCCTCCTGCAGTGTGGGAGGAGTGGCAGCCCGTGCTTGCGACGGCGCCACCTCCTCAACCTCATCCTCCGAATGGTGCTCATCCGCGGGAGGAGTAGCCACATGCTAGGCTCGTCAGCCGCAGGCGTCGCCGTGGTGGCGTCGACGGTCTCTCCAAGCTTGCGGAGCCGTCGCCTCTTCGGTGCCGCAAGGTTGCTGAGGAAAAAGACAAACAGAAGATTTGTCAAGAGGTTTTTCGAAAGAAAAATGATAAAAGAAAGAAGAAGGACCAGGGCTTACTCGTCGGCCATCCTCCACACCCTCTTCTTCGCCTTTGACGGCTGGGGGCTGCTCGCTCTGGCCTCCTCTCGAGGCGCTCCTGCCTCCTCGCGAGGAGCGCCCCTCGCGGCTGCGGCGTTCCTGTCGTGGGCGGCCTTGGAGCGGGGCTCGCAGCGTCCTCCCTTGCTGCCGCTCTCCTCCTCCTCCTCTGTGGTGCGTCGGGAGGGAGCTACGCGAAAGGCATCCTCGTTGCTGCTGGAGGAAATCACCTGGAGGTCCTCTCCGGCGGAGCCTTCCGAGGGGTCAGCGCCTCTCGAGGCCTCGTCCTCGCTAGAGTCCTCAACCTCGTCCGGCTCCGGCGACTCGTCCATCTGCTCCAGCTCCGCCGCCCACGGGTTGCTGCGGGGCCCGCGGTGTCCCTCGGGCACGATGCCCCATTCGTCAAATATGGGCAGGCCTCTGCGGTGCTCGCGCACGCTCTCTTCCACAAAGGTGAAGAGCGGCCAGGCATCGTCGACGGCTGGGGCTGGGATGGCCGCCGTGGCAAAGAGGGTCCCCATGACCTGGCTCAACACCTCCGGAGTGAAGCTGTCTGTGCACAGGCGCATCACATCCTCCCGGCTTGTGTACGCCCACATCGGATCTGAATGCCACTAGAGGGGGGCGGTGCGGCGCCTCGTGAAGTCCTTCGCCACCATCTGGCCGGTGAGCCCGGTGTCGCGGAGCCCCCGTATGCACTCGTACACCGCGTCAAGATTCGGGCCCTCAAAGCCCCCGCTCGCCCAGCGCACCCACTTCTTCGGGGGCGCCACGGGTATATCCAGGAGATTGTTCTGCACCTTGGTGTCGACGAAGAACCACCGCTGGCGGAAGTCCTCCACCTTCTTCGTCACCTTGGTGATGGCATTCTCACCACACCACGCGATGGGGATGTAGTTCTTGCTCTTGGCGTCGGCGATACAGAAGGAGACGCATCCGGTCCGCTCGTTCTGCGCAGTGGATCAGTGTGCATAGAAGCTGCGGAAGAGGTCCACAGAAGGGCGGATACCGACGTACGCCTCGCAGAGGTAGGCGAAGATGGAGAGGATGAGAATGGAGTTGGGATGAAGATGGAGGAGTTGAATCTGGTATGCCTCCAAAATCCCCATGAGGAAGTCGGAGAAAGGAGGAACGAGACCAGCGTAGAGAGTGTGGAGGAAGATGGGGTAGTACCCCGCGCAGAGCTTGCTGCTGCCGGCCGGCTCCATGCTTGTGGCGCCGAGCTCGTGGGTCTTCACGTCCGCCAGGTGGCGCACCTTTTCAATCGCCGCCGAGTGGATGCGGGACCTCGGCAGCGCCCCCTGGGGTTCAGCACTCCGCTATGCCGCTGCAGACTTGCCGGCCTGCATCGTAGCCTTGCCCTTCTGGGAAGCGATCGCTTTCTTGGGCGCCATGGTCACAGGAGAAGGAGACCTTGGAGGTGATGCACTCTGGGAACAAGGAGGCGTTTGGGGGAAGTGATGGGCGCCATCATCGCGCGCAGGCTTTATTGGCCAGTTACCAAGGACGTGGCGGGCCCCACCGAGTCACCCGTTGAAGCCGAGGAGATCGTGGCCTCGGGCGCAACCGCTGCGCCCCACGTGTCACGGCCCTGGCAGGCATCGTTGGGCCCTCGATGCTGCGCCTGCATCCATGGGCTTTGGCGTGCCCATCGCAGTCCCGGGGGCTACTGTCAGCACAGTGGAAACTAGGGTACCACGGGCCGGCCTGCTAGGGCCCACAACATTCTTCAGAAGATTTCGCTAAGGACCAGGCTCTCCAAGCCTGGCAAGCCTCGTGAGGGCTTTTCCTCGTGAGGGACCTCTCCTCAAGAGGGCACCTTCAAGGACCAAGCAAAGGGCTCGGCGAGGCCTCCGGCCTCACGGGGTTTCCTTCCCCACGAAGCCAGATCTGCCTTCGCGGCAGAACGCACATGGGCTCTGCACCCTCCGCAGAGTCACGGGCGCGCCAGCGCGCGGTGACGACCGCGCAAGCGCGTGGTGACGGCAGCGCCGCAGTTGCCGTTCTCGTGTATAAAGCAGTCAACAATGCTGCACCAAGCAAAGGAGCTACAAGAATTGCCATTTTGGTGATAAGGGGACCGTCTGCCACTACGCTCCAAGGGCGACGTCACCGTGGGGTGCCTCCCGACCTCAGCAACCCCAGCCCACCGTCCTGGCTGGACGGTGGCTTTTTCCATCTTTGGTGACGCCGCACCCTGCCATGGACTGCATCCATGGACTCTACCTTTATCGTGCACCCATCCTCCTCCTTCGTCGCCATGTGGTAACCCTTCCCGCCAAGATATTTGGGGGAAGAGGTCCAAGACACCTATAAAAGGAGGGGGAGCACATTCGGACAAGGGGTTCTTCTCCGGTTCGGAAGTTGGTTCTTCTTCAGTTGGCAATCTGAGATCTAGGGTTAGCCATTGTTAGCCACCTCAAGCTCGCCAAGCTCTTTTTGTACTAGAACCTCTCCAAGCAAGTGTAATACAACCAAGGCAGGACGTAAGGGTTTTACCTCTCCAAGAGGGCCCTAAACCTGGGTAACATCGTGTGTTCCTCTCTGCAGTGCCGTCCCGCAGCGATTCTCGTCGCCGAGGCACGTTGAGGGTTGTTTGATTCCGTGTTCAACCCCTTACTCGATTCCTTACTCAGTGAGACACACCCAGTTCTTGGGACAGTTCTTCGACATACATGGTGTAGTTGTGCTTAAAGTCAAAAGGATTTATGCTAGCAAAGTACTAGCATTCGTATAAGGAGTTCTCGATATTAATAGTTAATTAAGAATTTTGGAGGTGTCCAAAATATCGAGAAAGTGCATAAGAAACTGAGTGGGATCTAATTAACATATGTGGTGACATATATTAAGTTAGAGCAGAAACTATCTTCCATGATCAAAATATGTGGTGACATATGTTTGAGTGGGAGCTAGTTAAATCATGGTCAAATATAAGGATAACATATTTCTGAGTGGGAGCCAAAGTGGTTTCACAATTTAATATGTGTATGGTGTATATTTGAGTGGGAGTTTACAATATCTTGTTTGAGTTTATTTCAGGAACCAAACGCATAACTTGTGAAGTTAATTTGAATGTCAAATATCTATGGAGATAGATGCATATTTTGTCGATAAATAAGTCAGGAACCAACGTATAACTTATGAAGTTAGTTTGAACGTCAAATATCCATGGAGATGGATGTATCTATGGAGGATAGATATGTTTGATAAAGCATTATGTCAGGATGTTTAACCTAAGTAAGATTTTGAAGGAGTTCAAAATGGAACAAGAGAAGAAAGGTTCATCTGCTTGTGAGAAATAGGTGAAACATTGAGTTGATAACTCAGTACAAAATTGATGGTTGAAGGATATGTTAGTATTCGCTATGAATGGTTCATAGGTCTAAAAATATAAGAACCATGTGTTTGTATTTGACGATATGTGACCCAAGTTCTTGGTTAGAAGAACATGTTAAGTAAGGGGTCATTTTACATGGAGTTGAGATAATAGAATCTAGAGATTGGTAGACTTGGTTGAAGTGATAAAACCAAACTAGATTGGAAATCTCATAAAGGCAGAAGCGCAGCGAAAGCATGATCGGAAATATCGAAGTGAAAAGTATAGCACTGTCGATTTGTGAGTCTACAACATATATGAGTATATGATTAATTCAAGGATTAAAAGATATAATATTGTGGTTTGAGAAATTTTGTTTCAAGACTGAGTGAGTTCCGGGTGCACATGCTATGTGAAAGTTCTCTTGACTAATCATACGTCATGTAGGCATAAAAGGGAAACAAAAATCTCACTATGTAACCAAATATATTATATTCGTCATATGATGATGAAATTATCATGTGATGATAGGAGGTTTATCATGCGATGATAAAGTAATGTCAAATTAGGTGACATTGACGTTTTGCAAAGAACATAAAGAACTGTATAGCACAGAACACGGACAGAACCTCTTCCACAAGCAAAAAATTATCAGCACTGAGACTCCATGAGTGTTAGACACCATGAGTGTTGGATCGAGAAAATGTAAACTAGATTATTGACTCTAGTGCAGGTGGGAGACTATTGGGAATATGCCCTAGAGGCAATAATAAAATGGTTTATTAGCATATTCATGTTTATGATAATAGTTTATTATCCATGCTATAATTGTATTAACCGGAAACATAATACATGTGTGGAATATAAACAACCAGTTGTCCCTAGTAAGCATCTACCGGACTAGTTTGTTAGTCAAGAGATGGTTAGAGTTTCCTAACCATGGACTTGTTATAGTCACTTGATAACGGAGTCATATCATTAGGAGTAATGATGTGATGGACAAGACCCAAATAATAAAGAGTTGCAATTGATCGTGTCACACAGTTTTATTGCCAACACTTTTTGATATGCCAAGTATAGTTTCCTTAGACCATGAGATTATGTCACTCCCGTTTACCGGAGGAATACTTTGTGGACATCAAATGTGGCTTTCAGGTATCTCTGATGGTATTTGTTGGGTGACATGAATCAAGAGTGGGATTTGTCCTTCCTTGTGACGGTAAAGATATCTCTGGGCCCTCTCGGTAATATATCATCAGAAAGGTTGCAACCATGTGATTAAGTGTTGATCACGGAGATCCTATATTATGGACGAGTAAATAGAATTTGCTAGGTAACGAGATGAAACTAGATATGGAGATATCGACGATCAAATCTCGGGCAAGTTAAATATCGGTGAGACAAAGGGAATCATATACGAGATTAAGAATCTCCGGCATCGTGGTTCAATCGATAAGGAACTTCATTGAATATGTAGGAGTCAATATGGGCATCCCGGTCCCGCTGTTGATTGTTGATATGATCATGTCTACATGTTCTCGAACCCGTAGGGTCACACACTTAACGCTCCGATGTAGCTAGGGTTAGCGATGAGATAATTTATGATATGAACGAATGGTGATTCGGAGTCTCGGATAGGATCCCGGACGTCACGAGGAGTTCCGGAAGAGTCTGGAGAATAAGATTCATATATGGAAAGTGGTTTTCGGAGGTATCGGAAAAGTTCTGGGAATTTTCCGGCAGAGTACCGGAATATTCTAGAAGGTTCTATAGGAGTCTATAAGTGGGGCCCATAGGAGTATGGGGCCCACATGGAGCAAAGGGGGTGCAGCAACCACATGGGCTGCGCACCACCCAAAGGCCCATATGGGCCTAGTCGGCTAAGGGCAAAGGGGCCCAAGGCGCCCCAACTTGAGGGGCAAGAAAGCCCTAGGCCGGCCTAGGGTTTCCCCCTGGCCGCCGCCTATATAAAGGGAGGGTGGGGTGCGGCACAACTTGATCAAGGCTTTCCCTAGCCGCACCCCCTTGCCCTAGCCGCCGCCTCCCTTTGCCTTAACCGTAGTGCGCCACCCCTCCCCGTAGGGCTGCCGCCATCCTCTCCACAAAAGCTGCCGCACCACCCCTAAATGTAGGGATGCTGCTGCGCCTCCTCCTCTCCCTCTCCTCTTGCTTGGCTTGGCGAAGCCATGCTCATGGAGATCTATACCATCAACGCCACCGCAACCGTCGTGGTGCCGAGATCCATCTAGCCACGTCCTCCTCGCTTGCGGGATCAAGGAGTGGACGTCTTCATCAAGCCGTACGTGTGGATACCATGGAGGTACTGCCCGTTGTGACACTTCATCAGATTGGATCTTCGAGGAAATACAACTCCTCGCGACTAGATGCATCTAGTTGCGGGGATCGACTAGCCAATCCCTGCACCGATAAAACGCGTTTGTTCGATCTTCAAGGGTAAGAGATTGGATCTCCACTTCGCTACCTTCGTCTAATAGATCTAGATCGTGGGGTTTCTTCCGCTTGTGTCGTAGGAAATTTTTTTGTTTTCTATGCAACGAACCCCTTCAAGTACATACTTGGTGTAGACAATTGTGGTTGGATTTTGGGACACACCGATTTCCGGTAAACCTGATCGTTCTAGAATCCCAAGGTCTGGATGTCATTTTAGGGATGGATAGGATGACACGTTTTGAGGGAGTGACAGATTGTGCACATAGAACTATTTCCCTGACAACACCCGAAAACAAGAGGATCAGATTCAAGTCCAAGTTCGAGCTGAAGCGAGTTAAGCTTAATTCTCTTAAGGGGGTTAGCCTTAAAGAGGTACCCATAGTGAGGGAATATCCTGATGTATTTCCGGAAGAGTTACCGGGAATGCCACCGGATAGAGAGGTAGAATTTCTCATTGAATTGGTACAAGGGATAGGACCCATATCCAATGGCGGTTGATGAATTGAAGGAACTCAAGAAACAGTTAGATGAACATCTACAGAAAGGATTTATTCGCCCGAGTTCGTCACCCTGGGGAGCCCCAATATTATTTGTCGAGAAGAAGGATAGTACCCAGAGATTAGTTACAGATTATCATTCATTGAACGAAGTGACCATCAAGAATAAATACCCACTACCCATGATCAATGATCTGTTCGATCAGCTGGAACATGCATGTGTATTCTCTAAAATCGATCTTCGATCAGGGTATTTCCAAATGAAAGTTAGAGAGATGGACATACCCAAGACCGCATTTACCACTAGGTATGGTCTGTATGAGTACACAGTGATGCCATTTGGCTTGACCAATGCACCAGCCTATTTCATGAATATGATGAATAAGGTATTCATGGGTTTTCTAGATAAATTTGTCGTTGTTTTCATTGACGACATATTAATTTATTCCAAAAGCCACAAGGAGCATGAATAACACTTACACATAGTGTTGCAAAGATTGAGAGAGCACAAGCTATACGCCAAATTCAGCAAGTGTGAATTTTGGTTGGAGAAGGTTGGATTCTTAGGACACGTGGTGTCTAAGGAAGGAATTACAGTGAACCCGGAAAAAGTGTCTACGGTGATCGAGTGGGAAACACCAAAGAATGTGGGAGAAATCCATAGTTTTCTAGGTTTGGCTTGATACTATAGGAGGTTTATTGAAAATTTCTCCAAGATTGCCAAGGCAATGACAGAGTTGTTGAAGAAGGATAAATTTTTTGAATGGACCGAAGCTTGTGAAACCAGTTTCCAAGAATTGAAGAGGTGGTTAGTTTCAGCGCCAGTTTTGTGCCTACCAGATATAGAAAAGGATTTCCAAGTGTATTGCGACGCATCACGTCATGATTTAGGAAGTGTCCTAATGCAAAGGGGCAAAGTAGTTTCTTATGCCTCTAGACAACTCAAGAAGCATGAAGTCAACAATCCCACTAATGATTTAGAGTTAGCATCAGTGGTACACGCACTAAAGACGTGGAGCCAGTATCTGATGGGAAAATGATGTGAAGTATTCACCGATCACAAGAGCCTGAAATATATTTTCACCCAGAAAGAGCTAAACATGAGACAGCGGAGATGGTTGGAACTAATTAAGGATTATGATTTGAGCTTACAATATTATCCCGGAAAAGCCAACGTAGTGGCTGACGTATTAAGCCGCAAGGTTCATGTGAGTGGACTAACGGCAGGAGAATTGCCGGAAGAATTGTGCAACGCATTTAAGGCCCTTAAATTAGAAATAGTACCCGAAGGATTCGTAGCATCGCTAGAGGTACAACCAATGTTGATAAATAGGATCCGAGAAGCGCAAAAGGGCGATAAAGTGATGGAAGAAATCAAGACCAATCTGAGTGAAGGCAAGGCTAAAGGATTTCGAAAGGATGAGCAAGGCACTATGTGGTTTGAAAATCGTATTTGTGTACCGCAAGATGAGGACCTTAGGAAATTAATCCTACAGGAGGCGCATGACTCACCTTATTCAATACATCCGGGTAACACCAAGATGTACATGGATGTAAAGGAGAGATTTTGGTGGAATGGCCTGAAAAGAGATATCGCGGAATATATTGCCAAGTGTGACATGTGTAGCCGTATGAAGGCAGAGCATCAGAAGACCGCGGGACTATTACAACCATTACCTGTACCAGAGTGGAAATGGGAGCAAATTGGAATGGATTTTATCACCGGTCTACCTAGAACCAAATCGGGATACGATTCGATTTGGGTGATAGTCGACCGTCTGACCAAAGTGGCTCACTTTATCCCTGTGAAAACCACTTACACCTGTGCAAAGCTTGCAGATATTTATATGAAGAGAATTGTGAGTTTACACAGTGTTCCTAAGAAGATTGTTTCTGATAGAGGTACCCAGTTCACCTCACATTTCTGGAGGCAGTTACATGAGTCATTAGGAACAAGATTAGATTTTAGTACCGCTTTTCACCCACATACTGATGGATAGACTGAGAGAGTCAATCAAATTTTAGATGACATGTTGTCGGGACCCCGGACTAGCTGTCCGAAGTACCCTTGTGCCTACAACATCAGCGATCCCATGATCAGTGTGTCGCTGAGCACAATCAAACTGGTAGCAAAGAACATCCATATATACTGAATAAATATACTTACTTGAGTGAGGTTATAAACTTCAACATGTACTTGCAGCGGAATCATCAATTAGCGTGGATCCCAAGTCTCTTGCCATACCCCTACAGGCAACTGACTAGAGAACGTCCTAGTTCGCATAGCCGTCAGGGAGATCTTCTTCCTTGTACCGCTTCTCAAAGTTTGGCCAAGACAATAGCCAGGGACGAAACCAATATGAGTACATTTGAGTGTACTCGCAAACCACTCGGTATTTAATTATTGGAAGGATTAATGCATACTAATATGGTGGGAGGCTCTAGGGTAGTTCTTTGTTTTTTAAAAGCATTTTCTTTAAAGAAAAGATGTCTCCATATCTTTGTTGAAAAAGGTAAGGTGTTTGAAAAGAAGTTTTTCAATAAAAACAGTTTTTCTTCAAAAGCTCCTCTGGTGGGATCACGGCCCGTCGTGAATCCCTCTTCTTCCTTTCTCCTCATATCGATCCTTTGGTATGACTCCAACAACATCTCCGTTTTCGAAACACAAAGCTTTGCACATAGGTCTTAGGACGGCCTTCCAACTGTCCATAACCGAGGACTCGGCTATTTGAATAGTTTTACACTCTGCAGAGGTTGTACACTTTACCCACACAATCCGGAAGACTCGTCGTGTGGGCAACATGCCGCCATACCAGGTGTATGTCACGACAGGCTCCCGACCATAGCCGTTCACTTGTTCATCCTAGTATAGGACCCTGCCCTTGTGAACATTCCACCGACACCCAGTCGCGGCCTCCCGTCGGAGCCCTGGGTGTGAGGACTCACAGTTTTCCCGGCGGTGCATCTGGCAATCCTTCTATCCCCCACTATGTTGGAGGACCCAGGTCAGGGGAGGCCTCCAAGCCAACCCCTCATGAAACGGAGCATCTCCGCTGTTGAGGTATCCCATACTAAGACAAACAAATTACTTTGCTAAGCCCCGTCCCATATGGAGGGTAATGTGGTCGCACAGGGTATGGTTGGTCGACGTAAGTACTAGGACACCATGTGCATTTTCTCAAAAACCACCATTCTCCATTTTTCCACATCAACACCGACATCTCGGCATGTCATATTTCATCCGAGGATTTTCAAGGAGTTTTGAATAAACAATATTTTTCCATCCTATAGTTTTATGTAAACTAACCTATACTTCTACATAGGGTGGCAAAATAGTTTTTCATGTACTCTTAAAAATGTTTTCAAAATCATTTCCAATTTCCATAGCAAAATCTTTTAACCAAAACATGGGCAGATCGTAATCTCACACGAAGATTTTCATTGAAGGCTTTTGAGTAAAAACAAATATGCCCCCATTTAGAATCTACTGCATACTACTAACACCTCTATATAGGGTGTCTCAATAATATACTTGTATTTTGGAAAAAGGGTTTTCAAAATCATAGCTTTAGTGGCACACACCACTTGAAAACATTTCATGCATCTTAACATAATTAAAACATGCTTAGTAAAATAATAGGGCAAAGGGATATGATCAAATGGATGGCTTTCCTTGGTCAGCAATATTTCCCTGGACTTCTCCTCACTGATCAAAGAAATAAACTCCCATCCTTCTTCAATAAATTTCTCTCCAAAGACCACTCCGGTAGCGTTATTATCTAGCGTCGCAAACAGGGAAATAAACAACACTCAATACACCAAACAAAATCATAGGTGATACACAGACAAGTAACAAACCACAAGCATAAAACTAATCATTCAAGCAACAAACTAAGATCTATTCTTACAAGGGCAGTATACTAATACATGCTAAGAACATAGATCGCAAAACTATCTTAGGCAAAGATGAACAACAAGCACCTTTATTTAAACAGGAAATACTTCAGACAAAAGTTAAGCCACCAATTATTTTCTGTAATTCAAAATAGTTTACCAAGCTAAGGTAGAGACATTAACAAGATACTCAAGCTGTTAGAGAACTGTCCCAGGAACTGGGTGTGTCTCACGAAGGATCGAGTAAGGGGCTGAACACGGAATCAAACAACCCTCAACATGCCACGGCGACGGTGCTCGCCTGGATCGTCGCGGGGAGGCACTGCAAAGAGGAACACACCGTATTACCCAGGTTCAGGGCCCTCTAGGTGAGGTAAAACCCCTACGTCCTGCTTCGGATTGTATTGCACTTGCTTGGAGAGGTTTCAGTATAGAGCGAGCTTGGCGAGCTCGTGGTGGCTACAATGGCTAACCCTAGAATCGGAGAAGAACCAAAGATTGAACCCTTTGCCCGAGCGTGCTCCCCCCCTTTTATAGGTGTCTCGGGCCTCTTCCCCCCAAATGTCTTCGCGGGAAGGTCTACCACATGGCGACGAAGGAGGAGGTGCGGTGCACGATAAAGGTAGAGTCCACCATAAAGGTAAAGTCCATGGACGCAGTCCACGGCAGGGGGCAGCGTCACCAAAGCTGGAAAAGCCACCGTCCAACCAGGACGGTGGGCTGGCGCTGCTGAGGCGGGATGTGTCCCAAGGTGATGTCGCCTTTGGAGGGTAGCTGCAGACGGTTTCCTTATCACCAAAGTGGCAATCCTTGGAGCTCCTTTGCTTGGTGCAGCTTTGTTGACTCCTTTATACATAAGAACGGCAACTGTGGCGCTGCTGTCACCGCGCGCCGGCGCGGTCGTCACTCTGCGGAGGATGCAGAGCCCATGTGCACTCTGCCGCGGAGGCAGAGCTGGCTTCGCGAGGACAGAACCCTCGCGAGGCAAAAGGCCTCGCCGAGCCTTTCGGCTTGGTCCTTAGCAGAATTTGCAGGTGGCATCCGAGATGCCCTCTCGAGGAGAGGTCCCTCGCCGAGGGAAAAACCCTTGGCGAGGAGGAGATGTCCCTCGCGAGGGAAAACCCTCGCGAGGATCGCCAGGCTCGGAGAGCCTGGTCCTTAGCGAAATCTTCGGAAGAATGTCGTGGGCCCTGGAAGGCCAGCCCGTTGTACCCTGGTTTCCACTGTGCCGACAGTAGCCCCCGGGCCCACGATGGGCACGCCGAAGCCCATGGATGGAGGCGAAGTGTCGAGGGCCCAACGGTGCCTGCCTGGGCCGCGACACGTGGGGCGCAACGGTTGCGCCTGAGGCCACGATCTCCTCGGCTTCAACGGGCGACGTGGCAGGGCCCGCCACGATTCGGGGGCCGGTCAATAAAGCCTGGGCGCGCGGCCGGCGCCCTTCACTTCATCCATTACTCCTCTGGACACTTCTCCCAATGCCTCCATCTCTCTAGAGCGCTCCGTCTCCAAAACTCCTTCTCCAGCGACCATGGCGCCCAAGAAAGCAAATGCCGACCAGAAGGGCAAGGCCGCGATGCAGACTGGCACGTCGGCGGCGGCGGCGCGGGGTGCTGCACCCCAGGGGGCGCTGCCGGAAAGCCGCGTCCGTGCGGCGGCGCTTGAGAAGGTGCGCCACCTGGCGGCCGCCAACACCCACGAGCTCGGCGCCACAAGCATGGCGGCCGGCAGCAGCAAGGTCGGCGCGGGGTACTACCCCATCTTCCTTCACACCCTCTACGCCGGCCTCGTTCCTCCCTTCTCCAGCTTCCTCAGGGGGATCCTTGAGGCGTACCGGATCCAACTCCTTCATCTCCACCCAAACTCCATACTCATCCTCGCCATCTTCGCCTATCTCTGCGAGGCGTACGTCGGCATCCATCCCTCGGTGGATCTCTTCCGCAGCTTCTACGCCCTCCAGAGCACCGCGTCGAATGAGCGGCTCGGATGCGTCTCCTTCCGCATCGCCGCCGCCAGGAGCGAAGATTACATCCCCATCGCGTGGCTCGGCGAGAATGCGGTCACCAAGATAACGAAGAAAGTGGAGGATTTCCGCCAGAAGTGGTTTTTCGTCGGCACCAAGTCGTCGAACCGCCTCCTGGAGGCACCCGTGGCGCCCCCGAAGAAGTGGGCGCGCTGGGCGAGCGGCGACTTCGAGGGCCCCAAGCTTGAGGCGGTGTACGAGCGCATCCGGGTGCTCCGCGAGGCCGGGCTCACCGGCCAGATGGTGGCGAGGGATTTCATCAAGCGCCGCATTGCTCCCCTCCAGTGGCTCTCGGAGCCGATGTGGACGTACTCGGGCCCAGAAGACAGGATGCGCTTGTGTGCATGTGACTTCACTTCGGACGAGCTGAAGCAGGTCATGAGGGTCCTCTTCGCCACGGCGTCCATTCCGTCCCCAGCCAACGACGATGCCTTGCCGCTGTTCGCCTATGTGGAGGAGAGCGTGCGTGAAGCCCGTCAACTCCTGCCCAGTTTCGACGAATGGGGTATCAAGCCTGCAAGACTCCGCGGGCTTCGCAGCAACCCGTGGGCTGCGGAGCTGGAGCAGGTGGGCGAATCACCGGAGCCGTACGAGGCTGAAGACTCCGGCGAGGACGAGGCCTCGAGAGGCGCCAACCCCTCTGGCGAGGATGAGGCCTCGAGAGGCGCCGACCCCTCGAGAGGCGACGCGGGCTCCTCAAGGAGCGCACCGCCTGAAGAGGCCCTCCAGGAGATCTCCTCCAGCGGCGACGAGGACGCCTTCCACGTGGCCCGCTCCCAACGCATCGTAGAGGAGGAGGAGGAGAGCGGCAACAGGGGAGGACGCCGCGAGCCCCGCACCAAGGCCCTCCATGACAGGAATGCCTCGGCAGGGAGGGGCGCCCCCCGAGAGGATGCAGGAGGGCCTCACGAGGAGGCCAGGGCGAGCGGCCCCCAGCCTCCGAAGGCGAAGAAAAGGGTGTGGAGGATAGCCGGCGAGTAAGCCTCGATTCTTCTTTTTCTTTTAGCATTTTGCTTCTGAGAATTCTCTTGACGGATCTTCTGCTTGTTTGTCTTCAGGAACCCTGCGGCGCCGAAGAAACGGCGGCTCCGCAAGCTTGGGGAGGCTGCTGACGCAACCGCAGCGCCGCCGGTGGCTGACGAGCCGCAGCACGCGGCTGCTCCTCCCACGGGCGAGCGCCGCGAGGAGGAGGACGACGACGTCATTGAGGTGGTGCCGCCGCCCGTCTAGACCACTCTTCCTCCCGTACCACAAAGGGTGACGGAGGAGGAGATGGCGGCCGACACAGCCCGAGCCTCCGTGAGGCCGGACGAGGAGGAGGAGGCGATCGAGGATATCGTCGTGGAGCCACCCCCGGAGGAGGAGGCTCCCACACAGAGGACAGACGCGCCCGCGCCCGCGGCGGGCGCGACCACCACGGAGGGGGCGGGAGGTGCCCCCAAAGGGCAGGAGGAGGGGGCGCCTCCGGAGCCCACAGATACTGGAGCTGGGGGCGAAAGGACGCCCAGCCCCCAGCGGCCTCCAGACGCGGGAGACGATGCTGACGCCCACGCGAGCCCTCAGAGGGCCCCTGCCGCGGGAGGTGAGGAAGGCGCCCACGCGAGCCCTCAGAGGGCCCCTGACGCGGGAGGCGAGGAAGGCGCCCTCGCGAGCCCCCGGGCCGCACCGGAGGCGGCCGTGAGCCCAAGGCAGGGTGCCTCGAGCGCCCCGCCAAGGAACGAGATCTCTGCACCCCGCAGCGATGCGGGGACCTTGGTGCTACGGGAGCCGCGGCGCCAAGCGGTTCGTTGCCAAGCCGTCCTCGGCCTGGCGCGGCGGACGCTTGAAGAGCTGGAGGCGCAACTCGCTGAAGAGGAACTCGCCCAGGCGGAGGAGCGGGCGAGACTCGACGAGGGCTGGGCCCTCCTCCGTGAGAGTGTGGAGAGCTGCTGCCGGCAGGACGCAGCGGCCTTGGCGGCCCGCCAAGAGGCCATGCGCTTCGCCGAAGAGACCCGCGACAGCATGAAGCGAGAAGCGGCGGAGACCATGGAGCAGTTGGACGCCGCATGGGCAGCGCTCAAGGCGGAGACCGCCTCCAAGCAACAGGAGGTGGCGGTACCGGAGCAGAACTTCATCACGCACTCCAAAACCATGGAGGGCAGCCTGAAGGTGCTCCGCGAGAGGCTGGACGCTCGCAAGGTGCAGCTGACCAAGCGTGAGGCAGAGCTCACACGACGCGAGGGAGAGCTCTCCCCCCGCGAGGAGGAGCTGTGCCGACGCGAAGAGCAGGTCCAGCAGCTTGAGGCGGACCAGGCCACCCGCGAGGAGCAGCTGAAGGCTCGCGAGGGCCGGGTGGCCATGGAAGAAGCCACCTACGCGAGTGCCATGCGCAGGCCAACGCCAGCCTCGCGGAGAAGGAGAAAAAGCTGAAGGAGGAGGCCGACGCCAGGGTCAAACTCATCCGCCTAGACCTCGCCAAGGACTACGACGAGAAGGCCAAGAAGCAGGAGGAGCGCTTCAAGGCAAAGCGCAAAGAGCTCCAGGACCGCATCGAGGGGCTCGAGAAGGAGGAGAAGCAGATGGCTTCCCGCCTTCAGAGCGCCAAGGAGGCCCAGGCTCGCGCGGAAGGGAGAGCCGCCGCCCTGGAGAAGGACCTGAGCGAGCTCCACCAGCAGGTGGGGCCGGTCGTGAACCTTGTGGAGGAGGCACGGAGCAACGCGGAGCATGGCCGGACCATGACGCGCCAACTCCAGCTCATGCTCCAAGGCCTGGTGGTCCGCGCGCGCGCCGTTGGGGACGACCTGAGGATCGAGGTTCCCCCCTTTTCCGCAGGGAGCGACGACGAGGCCGCGTACTCGTTCTTCTTCGAGCAATTCCTCGGAAAGCTTGAAGAGACCGCGAAGGGCTTTGACGAGCGCGCCGTGGAGGAGAGTCGCGATCTCCTCGTCATCGCTACCTGCCGCATCTTCAGCAACCTCCCGAGGCTCCAGCCCTCGCTTGACCTCGAGGCCGTGACGGCGCCGGTCAACATCAGCGACAAGGCGCGGAAGGCCGCCGAGGCGTACGCCAAGAAATTCGACCAAGTCGTGGTCGATGAAGACGAAGGCGACGACGAGGAGGATGCCCTGGAGGAGGAGGCGGAGGCTGCCGTGGACGGAGCGGGCACCTCAGGAGGCGCGACGGCCTGAGCTCCCTCCTGCATCTGGACGTGCAGGGGCACGGATTATCTTAGCATTTTACTTGTAATAGCTTTGTAAAAACTTGCTTTAAGCTTTTGTTTGAACATGCTTGGTGAATATCCCTCGAGAGGCTTTTGTCTTCCTTTTCATGTCTTTTTCGCTCTACGTCTTAGGACCCTCTCTTAGCGCTACACCACCGCCGCTTCGGTATGTGAGAGTCAGGGCTCCACAAGGCCGGGGGGGTGCGTGAGGCCTCGAGAGGTAAGAGCTCCCAAGTCGCGATGCTTGGGGCTCCCCTTTAACGCGCAAGCAGCCCATGAGGCGCAGGATAGAGAAAAGAGGCTCGGGGGACGAAAACCAGCGAAAGGAATTTCAACCAAGTGTTTGGACTTAGCTTCACGAGGCATTTTGCCTTGGAGAGGGTGTTGGTTCCCTGATGAGGTGTTTTCGCCTTGGAGAGGGCGTCGGTTCCCTGGCGCTTGCTTTGGACCTGTTTTCCTGCGTTTTGACAGATAGGCGTACCCACAAGCAATGCATAGCTAGACAACTTCATGCGTGCTCGTAGGTTCCTTCATGCGTGTCTCGCGAGGAGAACAGGCACCAAGGTCCTTGGTGAGTTGACGTGCACGGGAGCCGGTCCATGAGTTCAGAGCTCCTTGGGAGTTGACATGCATGAGGGCTGACCCGTGAGTTCAGAGCTCGGATTCCTTGGGTTTTAGGCGCTGCTGGGATGCTCCCGAGGCACAGGCACCATGTCCAGCCCCCGCTCGCGAGATACACAGGAGGGATCATACGAGCAAGGATGAAAAGCAATAACATAAATGCTTACCAAAGCAACAACATATGCTGGCGCGAAGCGCAAAGGTTCAAAGTGACCTGAAACAGAGGTTCATTACACTGGCGTGGCCAGAAATACAAAATCCGCCATGTCAGGCATGGGGTTCCACATGGAGTGGCTGAAACTCTCGCGGCCCGAGGCGACGCATGTAGAGAGAGCTCAGAGAGGGGGCCCCTATGCGGGGGTGGCTTGTAGAGCCTGCGGTCCACCATGGCTGGGCATGGGGATCCACCTCGCCAAGGCATGGTGCTTGAAGAAGTCACCTTGCCGAGGCGCGGTGGCTTGGGAGTCTTCTCGAACGGCCCGCGGCAGCATATAGTAGAGAGGGGAGCCCGAAATTTTTCCTCGTGGAGGATGATGGCGCGAGGCTCTCCCTTGATGCAAAAAATTGCTCGTCGAGGACGATCAGGGGTAGAACTTGCGCAGGTGCTGGATGTTCCAGGCATTGACGACAGGGATGCCGTCCTCCGTCTCGAGCCGCGCGGAGCCAGGCCTGGCGATGTGGACGACCCTGTAGGGTCCTTCCCACATTGGCGAGAGCTTGTGGAGGCCTGCCCTGGAGAGGATTCTCCTCAGGACGAGGTCTCCTGCTTCGAGAGTGCACGGGCGGATGTGGCGGCTGTGGTAGCGACGGAGGTCTTGCTGGTACCTTGCCACTCTCAGGGCCGCATTGCGGCGGAGCCCTTCGAGCAGCAGAAGGCCAAGACTCGTGGAGAGCCGTGGGTGATCTCGCTGGGGAGGACGGCTTCAGCGCCATAGACGAGGGAGAACGGCGTCTCACCAGTTGGCTTTGTTGGCGTGGTGCGGATGGACCAGAGCACCGAGGGGAGCTCATCGATCCAATGCTTGCCGCTGGCCTTGAGGCGGTTGAAGCTTCTCATCTTGAGGCCCTTGAGGACCTCGGCGTTGGCTCGATCAGCCTACCCGTTGCTTCGTGGGTGCGCCACCGAGGCGTAGCAGATTTGGGCGCCGAGGCTGCCGCAGTAAGACTTGAAGGCGCCGCTGATGAAATGTGAGCCGTTGTCGGTGATGATGCGGTTGGGCACGCCGAAGCGGCAGACCAGGCTCCTGATGAATTTCACCGCTGATTTCGCCGGAATGGTGCGCACGGGTTCCACCTCAAGCCACTTGGTGAACTTGTCGATGGCGACGTAGAGGTAGCGGTAGCCCCCGAGAGCTCGTGGGAAGGGTCCCAGGAGGTCCAGCCCCCAGACCGCGAACGGCCAGGAGAGCGGGATGGTTTGGAGTCCTTGCGCGGGCTGGTGGATCTGCTTGGCGTGGAATTGGCAGGCGTCGCAAGATTGAATGATTGCGGCTGCATCTTGAAGTACTGAAGGCCAGTAGAAGCCACTCCGGAAGACCTTGCCCGCAAGGGTGCGCGAGGACGAATGGTGGCCGCACCTCTCCGCTGTGGATGTCGTTGATGAGCTGGCGGCCTTCCTCGGCAGGGACGCACCGCAAGGCAACCTCGTTGGGGCGCTTACGGTACAGGTCTCCGTCGTGGAGGCAGTAGGACTTGGCCTGGCGAGCGACTCTTTCGGCTTCAGCGTCTTCTTCGAGGAGGACTCGATTTTGCAGGTAGTTCTTGATCTCGTCGATCCAACCAGTGTCTTGGCGTACCAAGGTCATCAGCAAGCGATCGCCTGAGGGCAGCCCACAGTTTGGTGCTCCACTTGATGGGGCTGGTGGGAGCTCCTCATCGATGCTCATGTTGACAGCTGGTTGCTTGACGGAGGACTTGGCGAGTCTTTCCTCGAACACTCCAGGCTTCTATGCTTCCCTTCTTGCTGCTCGCCTGGCGAGTTCATCTTCCTCTTGGTTTTCTCCTCGTGGGATATGCTTGAGCTCCATGCCCCTGAAGTGCTTCTCTAGTTTGCGTACCTCTTCAAGGTATGCCACCATGTAGGTGTCCTTAGGCGTGTAGCTTTTGTTGGAGAAGTTGACGAGGAGCT
The DNA here is from genome assembly GCA_012064385.1 of Puccinellia tenuiflora. Classification (NCBI taxonomy): domain Eukaryota; kingdom Viridiplantae; phylum Streptophyta; class Magnoliopsida; order Poales; family Poaceae; genus Puccinellia; species Puccinellia tenuiflora. The sequence goes on along the minus strand of QRDG01001823.1, from coordinate 116,628 downwards.
GAGAGTTGCCCTTGATGAGGATGCGCTTGATGCCGAGGGCGATAGCAGCTCTGAGCCCGGCGAGGAGGCCTTCGTATTCGGCGATGTTGTTGGAGACCTTGTCGTTGTCCTTGAAGCACAGCTGGACGGCGTAGTAGAGCTTGTCGCCTGTTGGTGAGGTGAGGACAGCACCAGCCCCTGCACTCCGGGCCGCGAAGGCGCCATCGAAATGCATGGTCCAGTGGCCTGGTTCCGCCCCTCCTGAGGCTGTAGCTTCCTCCTCTTGAGGCTCTTCTTCACGCGTGTCCGTCCATTCGGCCATGAAATCAGCCAGCGCCCTGCCCTTGATGACCCTGGTGGTGTCAAACTCCAGCTCGAAAGGTTGTAGCTCGATGCCCCAGCCTGCGACGCGATCTGTTGTGTTTGGGTTGCGCAGGACTTGCTCCAGGGGGTATGAGGTGACCACCTTGATGGGGTGGCCTTGGAAGTAGTGGCGCAACTTCCTGGAGGCGCTGAGGAGCGAGAAGAGGAGATTTGCTGCATGGGGTAGCGCTCGCGAGCGTCCCGCAGCACTGTGCTGACGAAGTACACGGGATGCTCGACGAGGGTAGTTGTTGGCGTGGCAGCGGCTGGCTCCTCTCGAGGCTCGGTGGAGTCCTTGTCGAGGTTTTCTTGAGGTCCTGCTTGTGGAGGCTCGGCAGGAGGCTAGAGGCTTGTCAAGGCTGCTTCCTTGTTGGGGGGCTCTAGGCTTGGCGAGGCAGGGCTCTGCTTGGCGAGGACTGGCTCTTCCCTTTCAGCCACCAAGACCACGCTTGCCGTCTGAGGAGTGGCTGCAAGATACAGCTTCAGAGGCTCGTGAGGGCATGGGGCAACCATGATGGGTGGGCTCGCCAGGTATTTCTTCAGATCCTCAAAGGCCTTTGCTGCTTCAGGGGTCCACTTGAAAGGACCGGACCTCTTCATGATCTTGAAAAATGGCAGCGCCCTCTCGCCGAACTTGGAGATGAAACGGCCAAGGCTGGCCATACATCCCGCTAGGCGTTGCATGTCCTTGAGGCGACGAGGAGGCTGCATTTCTTCTATGGCCTTGATCTTGTCAGGGTTTGCTTCGATGCCGCGATGAGACACCAGGAACCCGAGGAGCTTGCCTGAAGGGACCCCGAAGACGCACTTGGCGGGGTTCAGCTTGATGTTTACTTTGCGCAGGTTGGCAAAGGTCTCCTCGAGGTCCTGGATGAGCGTGTTTTCTTCGCGAGTCTTGACCACGATGTCATCGACGTAGGCCTCTGCATTCTTCCCCATTTGAGCCCCCAAGGCGATCCTCATGAGGCGCTGGAAAGTGGCGCCGGCGTTCTTCAGGCCGAAGGGCATGCAGACGTAGCAAAACACACCACAAGGGGTGAGAAATGCTGTCTTCTCCTCGTCCTCCTTCGCCATCTTGATCTGGTGGTAACCAGAGAAGGCATCCAGAAAACAGAGGAGCGCGCAGCCAGCGGTGGAGTCCACGATCTGGTCGATCCTCGGGAGGGGATAGGGGTCCTTGGGGCAGGCCTTGTTGAGGTCGGTGAAGTCGATGCAGAGGCGGCTTCCTCCGGTGTGTTTGGGTACGACCACACCGTTGGCGAGCCAAGTGGGATGGACCACTTCCTTGATGATGCTGGCCTTCTTCAGTTTCTCTACTTCCTTGATGATGAAATCTTGCTTCTCTGGCGCCTGGCGCCGCGCCTTTTGCTTCACTGGGCGTGCTCGATCACCTCCCTCGGTACTCTGGACATATCTAACGGTGTCCATGCGAACATGTCAGCGTTTGCCCTGAGGAAGGCGACGAGCGCGCTTTCCTATTTGGGAGGCAAGTTGGCGCCGATGGTGACGCTAGCCCCCGAGCCGTTTGCCTCAAAAGGAACTTGCTTCGTCGCGGCCTTCTCCTGAGAAACAGTTGCTTCTTCTTCGTGGGGGGCCTCGGGAGGGGCTCCTCATCCTCGTCAGCGGGCGACGCCACCACGGCAGCCTTGTAGGCCGCTTGCGCAGCGTACAGGGCGTCCGAGACCATGCCGCGGATGACGATGGTGCCACCCGAGCCAGGGAGCTTGACGAGGTTGTAGGCGTGGTGGGTCACCGCCATGAACTTGGCGAGGGCGGGGTAGCCGAGGATGGCGTTGTAGGGCAGGCCGATGTGCGCGACGTCGAAATCGATCAGCTCGGTGCGGTAGTTGGCCTGGGTGCCGAAAGTGACCGCGAGCCTCACCTATCCTAAGGGGGTGGTGAAACCCTCAGTCACCCCCGAGAAGGGCCTGGTGGGCATGAGCCGCTCGTAGGGCACCTACAGCTTCTCGAATGTCTCGACAGAGATGACGTTCAGGCCTGCGCCCCCATCGATGAGCGTCTTAGAGACGGCAATGTTGTTGATGGTGGGAGTGCAGACCAGCGGGATGGTGCCAATAGTTGAGGTGGACTTGGGGTGGTCGCAGGAGTCAAAGGTGATGGGGCACTGGGACCACTTGAGGGGCCTGAAGGCCTCAACCCCGTGAAGGGCTATCGCGACCTCGCGAGCGAGTTGCTTGAAGTGGCGGTTGGAGCTGGGGGCCTGAGCCCCGCCGAGGATGCAAGCGGCCCCGCGAGGAACCTAGTAGCCCTCGGCAGGGAGGTTGTCGTTCGTGTGCTGGGCGCCGTTGGCTTGAGGGTTCTGCTGGTAGTTGTCGTTCCAGCGTCGCCCCCTGTGGCCGCCGCGGCCGCCGCTGCAGCCTCCGCGGCCTTGCTGCCAATCGTTTGCCTCGCGAGCCTCGCGAAGCCTCTTGAGGTCGTAGCAGTCCTCGGTGGCGTGGGAATGCCTGTTGTGGTAGATGCAGAAGGGACGATCATCTTTCTTCTCGGGTCCCGCGGCTGGGGTGGCAGCGCGAGGCTGCTTGGCGTCAGGCTCAGGCGCGAGGACCGCAGTGGTCTTGCGTTTCTCGGTGGATTTCTTCTTCTTCTTGGACTCCTCGGTGGGGTCCCCTGGCTCGTTCTTGACGAACAAGCGGCCCTCCTCAACCCTGGCGCACTTGTCTGCCAAGTCGAAGAGCTTGACGATGGTGGTGATGTTGTCGCGGATGCCAAGGTTCTCGAGCATCCACACATCCGTGACCCCAGCCTGGAAGGCCGAAATGACCTGCGCGTCGGTGGCGTTGGGGATCTTGTTGCGCACTTGGCTAAAGCGATGGATGTACTTGCGGAGGGTCTCGCCAGGCTTCTGGCGCACGGCGCGGAGATCGTTGTACGTGAGGCCGCGCACGTACGTGCCCTTGAAGTTGGCGACGAAGCACCGACAGAGGTCCTCCCAGGTGTTGATGGACTCAGCGGGGAGGTTGGTGAGCCAGGAGGACGCGGAGTCCTTGAGGGCCATGGGGAACCAGTTCGCCATGACCTTGTCGTCGCCCCCGGCGGCCTGGATGGCCAAGGTGTAGAGCTGCAGAAACTCCAGGGGGTTGTTCTTGCCGTCGTAGCGCGGAGGAAGATCCGGCCTGAACTTGACCGGCCAGACGACGCAATGGAGGCTGCGAGTGAACGCAGGCGTCGTGCCGTAGCTGACCGGTCCGTTGGAGATGGTGGCGCGGAGGTGGCGCCCCGCGGTGGCGACGTCATGGACGGCGCGGTTGTGGCGATCCTGGTGGCGCTCGATGCTCACGCGTGCGTCCTCTGGGGCTCGCTGCACGATTTGGCAGTCGTGCGGCGACGACGCGTGCGACGCAGCGCGGTTGTCGCGAGGAGGAGCCCCGGCTGGAGCAGTTTGCGGTGGAGCCGGTGGAGCTGGAGCGGGAGCGGGCGCGGGGTGGCGAGGAGGTGCATGCGGCGCGCCGTGCGCCACGTCCGCTGCGCGTGCAGAGAGGACCAGCGAACGAGACGGTGTGGGAGCGGCGACGCGAGCGGCGCCGACGAGCTTGGAGAGGCGGTTGGGCCAGGCTTCCTGGGCCTCCGGCGTGGGACGGTACTGCTGTAACAGCCCTAACTTGGTAACGAAAAATACGAAGAATTTTTCCACTTTTGTTTCCTTGTTTGCATGATAGCATCCATATGCATTTTGTCATTCCTAACAATGCCATTGTTTTGGAAAAACCATTGAAATGGGAAGCCAACCTTTCCCAAAACCTCCAATCCAATGCAATGCCCAACTTGGAAACCATTAAATGAATTTCCAAATTGATGAGGAAGTTCCAACTTTGCTGTTTATAACAATTCTTCGTTTTTCCATTTTTGCTAAATAAGAAATGACATGAGAATCAAATTTGACTGAATTCAATTACTATTTTTGGAACCAAGTTAGAACTTCCAAAAATTCAAAATGAAATCATGGGGAGTCTCCATATGGTGGTGAGAGTCTCCATGAAAATTCTCATGATTTTTGGAATTGTATAAATGCTCCAATTAAATACATTTTAGAAATTGCTCAATTCTACCTTGATTAAAAAGTATGAACAAATGTTGGTCAAATGAATTTATTTGACCTCACCAATTTTTGTGGAGCAGCCTAAGGTAAATTGGAGCCAGTATGATTTTTCCCAGATTTTATCAACTTGTTTTAGTGCCTCCTATAAATCCCTGAAGGCTACTGAACTAAAAGGGAAAAACAGATTTTTGCCAAATTGTTGAAATCGCTGACAGTGGGCCCTCCTGGCAGCCTCTCTCCTCCCCCTTCTCCCTCACTGTCGCTGCCATGCCGCCGACGCCGTTCCCTGGTGCCATGCCGCGCTGCCTGCTCTCTCTGGTGGCCAAGGACCTGCCCAGGACGCTCACCTGCCCCCTCGACCAGCTTATCCCCTTTTCCCCTCCCCTTTCGGTACAAGGAAGCAAACCCTAGACCACCCCGAGCCGCAGCCGCCGCGGTCGCCGTCGAGCTCCCTCTCGAATACGGCTGTCCCGTAGCAAGCCGTCGTCGCCACTAGGTCCGTCTCGCCGAGCCACGCCTCCCCGCCGAAGAAATCGGGCTAGGGATCCCGAAATCGAGCCCTTGCCGTCGTCTTCCTCCTCCCGGCCCGACGGCCGACCGGCATGATTGCCGCCGCCTCAGGCCTCCCCTGCCTCCGCCGTGCAGCCCAACGCGACCCTGGTGAGCTCGCGTCCCTCCCGGACAGCTTCTACCCCTTCCTCTCTCTCTGCATCATCGAGTCCGTGTCGCGCAGCCGCCGGCCGACCGCCGGCCGTGCAGTCGATCACGCGCTCGTCGCCCTATGCCCCCCCTCTTTTACGTCTTGGCTCCCCTGCCTCGCACCACCCGTCACCACACGTTTTGCGCGCGCCCGGGGTCCGTTTCGCACCGCCAGATGTTGGTCGTCGCCGGCCGCTTCCGCCGGTGGCCACCGCGCACGCCAGCGTGCCCGGCCTGGGCGTCGGCTTGAGCCGGCCATCAGGCCGGCTGTTTCCGAAGGAGGCCCGGCCTAATGCCCGGCCTGAGCCGGCCTCGAGGCCGGCAGCCTCTGGTTTGGGCCCGGCCTGGCCCCGGTTTGGGCCGGCCTGCTCTGCCACCGTCCCGGCCTGCACCCCGGCCTGGGCCGACATGTGGGCCGGCCTGCACAGTAAAAGCGGTTTTTGTTTAATTTCAAATATTTGATAACTTTTCAAATGTTGCTCCAATTTTAGCAAACCAAATACCATTGTGATCAGGAAAACAAACCCTACAGTATGAAATCATTGTCACATCTTTTTGAAACCATCTTTTGGTGTTTATTTAAGAATTCCTAGAATAGGTTAAATAATCCCAAATTAGGAAAATTCATAACTTACTAGATGTTTGTCCAAAAATTATGAATAAAATATCCTTGTGATCCACGCTTCAAATGCTATCAAGTTATGCACTTATCACATCATGATCAACAAATTTTTATTTGATGTTATTCATAATTTGTTTAAATGAATTAAATACACTTAATTAATTAATTGCTATTTATTCATCGGTGCTCCGAAAATTACAAATAAATTACCGAAATGATCGGAATGACGAACTCTAACCATTTCATGTCATGTTCATGCATGTTAAGCCACTTCTCTAATAATTTAATAATTTATGACAATTTTGGTCATTAAGATAAATATGGAGTCGTATCCAAATAATTGCACTAATTATTTGGAACTCCATTTAATTGTTAATTAAATTAAATGATAATATCTTTGCATCAATTTGACATGTCATCATGTGCTTGAGCATTGCAACTTGTGTTCGTGTGATTTATGTGTTCTTTGTGTTTCTTTTTGGGTATCGATAGATTCCGGAGTCGAGGGTCTCTCTACTTACCCCGACGAGCAGTACTTCACGCCCGGGCAGCAAGGCAAGAGATAACCTAACCTTCTTGGCATTCTAGCATCCTATGATTTTAACAAATTATTTTATCCACCATAATATTGCATGCGGTTCAAATGTCTCTTTTGGTAAATATTAGAATATCCTATGAATGCATGTTCTTCCCCGAGCCAATCACATGTATCCCTACCTATGAAACCTAGGGTTGAAGTGTTGGCCCGAGATAAAGATAGACTTGATGTATTCATATGCTTAGCTATGCTTAGCCATGCTTAGTTAAATATTAGTTGTGTCTGTTGTTTATTACCATAATTGTTGTTGAAGATGGAATGATGCGGACTTGGTGGATATGTGGGGTGCTTAATTAAAATGCTAAGTAGGCTTGGGTGAGTTGCCATCGGGGATGGTGTTTTGCCTCACTCTTGCCCCTAGGTGCGAGTTCCTGTCTTCGGAACCAAGGTCTGAGCGTGCTGCCATTGGTGGGGACATATGGAATCCCCTTTAACTGAATAACTTGTGCGGGCGTATCCAAGGGTCCTCTAGTTCGGTTTTCCATTTGCGTGTGAGTGGAAAGGATGATGTTGATGAGGATTTGTGTTTAGGGCGTGGCGATGGGGCAGGGCGCTGGGAGCGCTGCACCTGTCCTGTGGCCACAGATGACTCTTGGATATTCTCACGTGAGGTAAAGGTTTAACCGCGCCCACTCGCCGGTCTTCCCCGGAAGAGGGCCAACTAGGTGAGTCGGACGTTACCAATGGATAAGAAGCTGGGAGGTCCCTCGAGAACCTGGCGACTTTCACATAGTACACCCCTGCAGGGTTAATCTTTTCGAAAATCCGTGTCCGCGGTTATGGACGCCTTGGGAATGGATTTACGGGATCATAGAGAATGTTAACCTTAATTAATTAATTTGGCAGCTAAAGGTTGCAACTCAACGTGTGTGTAAAAGGTTCATTTCCTCGAGGGTGATTCGAGGGAGTGCCTTTGGTGGAGATGAGTGGTGATGGTTACAAAAGGGTTCGATAAGAACCAATGATGACAAATGTTACTCTCTTACCCCCTTTTATGAAAACCATTCTGTTTAGACGGTGCCACGTGTCATTTATGTTTCTGTTTATAAAAATTAGCTTTATGCAAAAGAAATACATATAAAGCTTTAGAGCCTCCGTCAGTCATTGGGCCTATATCGCCCTACTAAACTTGCGAGTACATCGTACTCAGTCTCTCTTTGCTGCCTCTATGATTTTGTATTTCAGAGGAGGACGACACCGAGCAGCTAGGTGGGTTCTTCGTTGACGTCGACTACTAGTCTGGGGTTCCCAGGTGGCAGCTTGGGACCGTGGGACAAGCTGGCTTGGGTGATGTTTATTGTAGGCCTCTTAGGCCATATTTTGCTTCTTGTTGTTAGACAACACTACCCGCTTCCGCTTGATGAATTGTTGGATCTGTGATCCTTTTGCTGTGTAATATTTGTATTCTTCTCATTATATGAGTTGCTATATGTTTTGGTGTCGTAGAGTCATGCAATGTGCCAGTTTGTTCCACAAGTCTCGATCTTTGTTTTATACATTGATGGTTGTGCCAACTACATAGCCTCTTTGTATAAATCCGGGGTCGGGGCATTACAACTGCAGCAGCTGCTGCGCCATGAGAAGCGCAGTCACCGGGCTGGGCGCAGGGCGGCCCAGCGAGGAGGAAGCACATTCCCGCGACGGGTGCAGGGAGGAGGCCTCCTCTTCGCCGAGGTCGTCCTTAGCGTGGTCGATGTCGTCGTCCTCCGGGTGCTCGATGCGGGGCTCGGGGTCGACGTGGCGCTCCGGAGCAGCACTTCCGCGCGGGCGGCCGCGCGGGTTGCCAGCGGGAGCGGTGGTGGCGCTGGCCGTCCGGCGAGCGAAACGTTCGGCGCGAGAGATGCCGGCCATGGTTGTGTCGAGGTTGAAGACGCGCCTCAGCCCCCTACCTGGCGCGCCAAATGTCGGAGAACTGTCCCAGGAACTGGGTGTGTCTCACGAAGGATCGAGTAAGGGGCTGAACACGGAATCAAACAACCCTCAACGTGCCACGGCGACGGTGCTCGCCTGGATCATCGCGGGGAGGCACTGCAGAGAGGAACACACAGTATTACCCAGGTTCAGGGCCCTCTAGGTGAGGTAAAACCCCTACGTCCTGCTTCGGATTGTATTGCAGTTGCTTGGAGAGGTTTCAGTACAGAGCGAGCTTGGCGAGCTCGAGGTGGCTACAATGGCTAACCCTAGAATCGGAGAAGAACCAAAGATTGAACCCTTTGCCCGAGCGTGCTCCCCCCCCCTCTTTATAGGTGTCTCGGGCCTCTTCCCCCCAAATGTCTTGGCGGGAAGGGCTACCACATGGCGACGAAGGAGGAGGTGCGGTGCACGATAAAGGTAGAGTCCACCATAAAGGTAAAGTCCATGGACGCGGTCCACGGCACGGGGCAGCGTCACCAAAGCTGGAAAAGCCACCGTCCAACCAGGACGGTGGGCTGGCGCTGCTGAGGCGGCATGTGTCCCATGGTGACGTCGCTTTTGGAGGGTAGCTGCAGACGGTTCCCTTATCACCAAAGTGGCAATCCTTGGGGCTCCTTTTGCTTGGTGTAGCTTTGTTGACTCCTTTATACATAAGAACGGAAACTGTGGCGCTGCTGTCACCGCGCGCTGGCGCGGTCGTCACTCTGCGGAGGATGAAGAGCCCATGTGCGCTCTGCCGCGAAGGCAGAGCTGGCTTCGCGAGGAAAGAACCCTCGCGAGGCAAAAGGCCTCGTCGAGCCTTTCGGCTTGGTCCTTAGCAGAATTTGCAGGTGGCATCCGAGATGCCCTCTCGAGGAGAGGTCCCTCGCCGAGAGAAAAACCCTTGGCGAGGAGGAGAGGTCCCTCGCGAGGCTCGCCAGGCTCGGAGAGCCTGGTCCTTAGTGAAATCTTCTGAAGAATGTCATGGGCCCTGGCAGGCCGGCCCGTGGTACCCTGGTTTCCACTGTGCCGACACAAGCTAGTACTCATCTTAAAGACAACCAAGTTTAACAAGCAAGGCAACATATTAATCACACACATGCATAACAAGTCAAACAACAGTATCAAGTATATAACATTACCAAAACACTATCTAGCAATGTAAATGGGGTTCAGAAATAATCCTTTCAATAAGAGGGAATTTTAATCCCACCTTTAACGTAATGATTTCCCTAACTTGTAAAAAGTACAGTACTACAATTTTGGTCAAATATGCATGATGGTGATGCTGCTGGATAGCTCACATTTTTCTGAGCACTTTGATATAACAAACACATTTTTCTGATATACCCATAAAAGTTATGGAATTCATAAAATCCCTTTTTATTCTGCCCTTGTGCTAATTTATTTTAGACACTTTACAACTAATTATTCATGTTTGGGGTTAAGGTGAATTATGAAGTATATTAAGTGCTGAACATTTGATATGTCACACTCAATTTTTAAATCATTAATTATAAAATTATGGATTTTCTAAAAACTCTTTTCTATTCTGCCATTTTCATTATTTTAATAAAACTGCAACTAAACTCAATTAGTTGAATGTGTGAGTTATACCAACAGACATACTTTATCCTTCTGAACATTTTGGTACCTCATTTATAATTTTTGGACAAGTATTCAAAAAGATATTGAATTTACCAGTTTTGTTTGAAGTTTTATAACTAGCTGATTTGTCATTCTTATCCTAAGCAAATTATAACTCCAAATGGATCCAACCCAGTGGCATTGGATAAATAATTTGAAATACTTTTGATGAAATTTTAGTTTGGAATATTTGGATAAACCAAACTCTAGGAAACATTTCCCAAAGATGCTATCAATTTAAATAACTTAATAAAAGAGTTTTTAAGTTTACAGAATAGCAATTTGTTAGTTTTGTCCTACTCAAACCAAAGATCCAATTTGATCATGGCTTGCACTGATGCAAAGTACTCATTGTTTAATCCCTATAGGATTTTAGTTTACTATTTTTAGCGCTATGGGTCACTGGGAATCTTTATTGAACTAGGGCTAACCTTATTATTTTATGTTACAGAAACACTAGATTAGCTATCTTCTCTAATTAATATCGACCACTCTACGGTTACTATTGGAACAAAACCAGTGGGTCCTGAGATTGCTAAAACTACCCTATCGAATGATAACATATAGATTTACAAACCAGATTTAGGTTGCTTATATTTAACAGGTGAAAACAGAAGGTTTTAACAGATTCGGAGAGAACTGAAAACAGTACTGACATAGCTACTTTGCCTAATTACTCTAGCATGATATAATGTTCTGACTGGAAAAATAAATCCGGCATATGAATCTACAGATTTCACCATTTCTAACCATATAAAGATTGTAAGTTTTGGTGGAGCAGATTGATTAGGATTTGCATGCAAAAAGGGCTAGTTTAAACTCTTTCCAGACTTAGCAGATTTCTCAGAGATTTTCAAATCAGGCAAGAATGCACCGTGGGCGTTGATCTTGCGATCGACGGCTCACGGCCATCGTGTATCTCCCGACACAGAACAGAAAAGGGGAAGAGAAGGGACGGCGCGGGATAGCTACCTGCCGGAGAAATTGGCCGGCGGGGAGGGTGGAAATCAGCGGAGTGGGCACCAGTGGCATCACCGGAGGTGGCTCCTAGCGGCGGCGTGGCTTGGCTGCCGAGTGGCTCGAGATGGAGCTCATCGAGCTCCTCTCCTGGTGGATCCTAGGTGAAGTGGACGGGTGCTGTGGTGGTGTGGAGCTAAGGGCTGGCACGGGGTCCTTTTATAGGCGGGGAGTGGCAAGGGGCAGTGGCCGGTATCAAGGCATGGCCATGCCGTGCGAGACACGGGCGGCGTGCGGCCGCACTCGGTCGGCGACGTGCAAGGGCTGGGGAGGCACGGGCGCGGCGCCAGCAGGTCGAGGGTGTCGTGGCGCGCGTTGTGGTGGTCGGGGCTGGCTCGGGCGGGCGTTGGTCGGGCCGGGGTGCCCGGGCACGGGGTGCACGCCAGGTGCTCGACAGAGTGTCGGCCTGCAGCGCACCGGCGATTGTGGGCAGCTCAGGGGGCCAAAATTTGATAGGTCGGGCTGGTTGAGCTGGGGAGCACTAGGGGAATGCAGGGGACACCTTGGTTCCCTGGTTTTTCCGCGGGGTGAAAATGATGGACTTGAGGGGGACATGTCCATGGTCTAGGTGTTCTAGGGCTTGGGAGAGGGCATGGGGGTGCTTGGCCGTGTCCAGGGTGTTTGTGGGGGGGCGGGGAGTGGCTGGACCAGAGGGCATGGCAAGGGGACAGGGGTAAGAGGGAATGCCACTCTAGTTGAAAATTGCTTCCTTTAGGCCACTATTTGGATTTAAATGCCACACAAAATGGAGGGGACAAGGGATCCAACACTGTCATGAACAGTGATTAGGTCAAAATTATTTTTCATAAAGCTGCCAATTAATTGGTAAACCACTTTGGAAAAAGAAAATAGTTGAAAGACATTATGTCTTCTTCTTCCTTTCTACGTTTTCTTTTTAGGGAAATAGGTTTTTTTAGAAAAGAAATAATTGGAGATAAATAAAATAGTGGGAAAAATATATATGACGGCCATCGAAAAGATGATCGCCATATTTCCTTGGTATTGAGATTTCACAAAAATAGGACCACTTCTATTTTTGGTTTGAGAGAAAAGGAATTAAAGTGATAAGATAAGTGGGATCACAAGTGTTAGGGTTTTTGGGTCCCAACCTTGATATTTATTTTTAAAAACCAAGATTTAATTGGTATTTGATTTTCAGCTAGATCATTTCTGATATCACAAACAATTGCAAGCAAAAAAATTAATAAATACTCCAAAACAAGCATATGCATGCAAACAAACAAATTAATAAATACTCAAAAACAAGAATATGCATGCAAGCAAACAAGGAAATAACGATCAACACAAACACAAGTCAAACAAGCAAACAATATAAATTCTCAAGCAATTATCAAATACTTAGTTAGGTGGTGGGATGGTGATCAAGTATCCTCATGACAAGTATGATGTTGGAAAAGCTCAACTCCATAATTTGATATTTTCCAAAGGGTTGCTAAAAAAACATGGGCAGTAAACTTCCCACCTTTATTGTTTTCAAAAGAATGAAAGTATGAGTTTAAAATAAGAGCTACCGATACAAGGGAAATATCAAGGTTGAAATATAGGTAGGAGATAGTATATAGTTCTCCTTGGTTTATAAACAAATAAATTTTGGAAATACTTTTACTTTCTCATATCATAGGCCATTGGGTTGTTGCAAAATCAAAACATCATCTGAAAAAGGAGTTGGTCAAAATAGGAGTGGAGAAGGTATATGGAATATTTTCTTGTCATGACATGATCACCAAGAGTAAAGATACTTCATCCCGATTGGGTTCATAGGTTGATATGTAGTGGCCAGACAACTCAAACAACAAGTCACACAAGGTCAAACTGAGCAACAGGAAGGAAAACACACTCATTAGTGCAGCATTTCAAAAAGTTTTTGTTGGTTCATAATTTTAGGTTTTTTATAACCGTGCATTAAATCAGTTTCAAAATTTGGGATGTTACACATGCTTAGGGCATGTGCGCTGGATTATAAATCTAGCTGGGATGATAACTTGCCATATGTAGAATTCTCATACAACAATAGCTACCAAGCTAGCATAAAGATGGCGCCGTTCGAAGCACTGTACGGAAGGAAGTGCACTACACCTCTACTTTGGAGTGGTGTAGGAGAACGTAGTTTATTCGGTCCTGACATAATTCAAGAAGCCGAAGAGAAGGTCAGATTGATAAAGGACAGATTAAAAATAGCACAGTCAAGGAAGAAGAGTTATGCGGATTCCAAGCATAGAGAAATCACCTATGAGGTAGGTGATAGAGCATACCTTAGAGTTTCACCATTGCGTGGTGTGAAGAGATTTGGAATTAAAGGAAAATTAGCACCCCGATTTATTGGACCTTACAAGCTTCTTGAAATAAAATAAATATATTGATAATTATAAAGCCCATGTTTAAATGGGTATTTGTATTTAAAGGATTTATCAAACCCTATTTAAATAAAATGTTTTGTCCCAGAATATTTTATTTAGTTTATCATTTTGAATGATATTTCTCATATTAAATTTTCTGAATTTAATTGGCTATTTTAGAAACACTATTTTCCAATATGTCAAAAATGGCATAACCATTTGAATTCAAATGAAATTTTCAAAATATTAAACTTTGAAAAGTATTGGAATTGGTTCCAAAACATTTTGAAAGACTATACTGATTTTTACAAACTGATTTGAACCAATTGGGAGCATTATTTCAAAAGTTTTAAAAAGAAAACAGAAAAAAGAAAAGGAAAAAATGGAAGACCCTCGCTCGTATCCTCGCGCCACCATTGCAAGCATTAAAGTGAAGGCGAACCCTTTCAAGATTGGCGCAAGGATGAGGACGGGTGGTAAGATTCCCTGTGGAGGCATAGCCGAAAAGGATCCCCCCTCACACTTTCAAAACCCCTTTCACAACCTACTCCACAGCCATCAGCTCCATAATTCACCCAAGTCAAAATTGCCTACCTTTTGGGATATGGATCGTTCTGACAGTGCCGGAAAAGGAAGCTTTGGTCCGGAAGCCGAAGAAAGGTGGGGATATGGTTCCAAGAACTGGGACTCTCCTTTGGACCGTATCATGAGTCGTATTGAGAGTAATACTGAGATGATTCGTAATCTTGGTTACAAGGTGGATGAACTTAAGGAAACAATTGAGAAGCTAGTAAAGGGAGCTCCATCACCACCGAAGGAGTAATTTGGACGTCATGGGTAATGGCACTCCCTTAGCTTGTTCCAAGCTTGGGGGAGTGCCTCGGTATCATCATTATCTTTTACCTTTTTATCTTCTAGTCGTGTGTCATGTCCTGAGTAGAGAAGTTATCATATGAAATAGTTGTGGGCAATGTGGTCGTCCTCCTATCATGTGTTAGTCATGTATCCGTTGGTGTGGTTGTCGTTATGGAATATTAATGAGAAGTTTTTTTTTTACTTTCCCGCACCATTTTATTCTAGCTTGTAAGTAATCTCTTGATCTCTTGGGAAGAGTGTTGGCCTCACATTGGGTGTAGCCTTGGAAATATTATTGAGTGTTGGCAAACATAGCATTGGTCAGTAGCAACAATTCTTGGATGCTTGAGTGGAGAGGAAAGTTTCACTTGCAAATACATTATCTTTGATATCTTACAGATTTGTTGGTTTCCAAGCCTTATATTCTTGAATAAAAACTTTATGCTGATGAGGAAGACGACTCTCTAAGGTATGATCAATCTTATCGCTGGTAATATATATTGTTTGTATCTCTCAACACTTATGTTGTCTATAAACCTTGCTAGCCTAAAACCTTGCATTGAGAGGGAATACTTCTTGTGCATCCAAACCCTTGAGCCAAACACCTTTGCTATCTGTGTCCACCATACCTACCGATATGTGGTATTTCCTTGCCACTCCAAGTATAATTTTCATGTGCTATCTTTAAAAATTTCAATATGCTCCTTTTTTGTGCCTCTGTTTTTAAGCTCACGAGGAAGCAGTAGGAAGCTAGATATAACCTGTGACAAGCAAGGTCATTTCCCCCCTTTCACCCGGTGTTGATGGTTCACGTCCTCACTTGAATTTGCCGAGAGCGGCTTAAGCAAAATATAAATATAACCCACCATTCTCCTCCGCACAGTGTAGTGAGAAATCAGTCAAACATTGGTTAGTGGTGAAACAAAGGAGAAAGAGGAGTGACCTCATTCCTCTAAGTACCGTCCGCTATCAAAAGTCTAAAAGCCTTGCTTGAAATAGGGGACTAGCTAGTTTCTTTACTGTGAAGTCGTTGACGAAAACATGCATATCTGAAAACTGTATTACTTCTGTTTAAAATGTAAAAGCTCTAGCACATGACTAATCCCTGCTTCCATCTGCGAAGGGCCATTCTTTTACTTTTATGTTGAGTCAGTTCACCTATTCCTTCTGTCATTTACTAACAAAACAAATGGTGTTGAGTTGAGATACAATCAATTATATTGCAGCAATATGTTTGATCATGTTTTATTGCAGTTCACAGTACCATTGTGGTGAACAAGTTGAAAGTTCAGCTTTGCTGAACAATCATCTTCCTCATACGGTATTTATACTTTTATTGTAAGAATATAACTCTTGGAAGTCTCTAATAATGCATAGAGTCTTTGATGATTGAAACTCGTGATATCTGCTAAATAATAGCTCTTGTATAGAGATTCTCCTTGAAAGATAAGTTTGATATGTCAGATGTTCTCTGACCAAGAACACAGTTTGCCATCGCTCAATTATGTTTTTCCCTGTGCACCTCTATATGTGATTGAATCATCACTTGTTCTATAAGTTTGATATGAGAAAAAGTTGTTGTGTAGAATGAGAGTTTGCTTGTTTAGTAAATACTGATGCTTCTTGTCCGTATTCGTTGTTATCGACACTTCACTCCATAAACCTATGGTCATGTTTACCGAGTTCAGTATTCGCTTGGGGACAAGCGAGGTCTAAGCTTGGGGGAGTTGATACGTCCATTTTGCATCACCATTTTATATCATAATTTACTTTTATTTATGGATATATTTCATATTATAATACAATAATTATGTTATTTTATCTTACTTTGCATGTTTGATGATAGTTGGTGATTTGACTGCTGATGCATGTAAAATGCACACATGAACTTTTCATTATAATTCTCATATTTCAATCATATTTGCATCATATAAGGGTTATATCATTGTTTTATATTGATTTTGGGGATAATTCAAAGTTTCCCCATTTATTTGGAATTAACCCTGCAGAACCAGAAAACCCCTTTTTCCATGTTTTTGACTTTCAGGGACCCAAACGACGTCCAAATGACCTAAGATTTTACGGGGCCCAATATTTGGAAGGAAGAAGACGTACGAGCCAAGGATCCGCGAAAAAGGAAGTCCGAGGAAGAAATTGGGTGGGCCCACGCGGCCCCTGTACCTGGCCGCGTGAGGCACCCCCTTTTCCCCCTCGTGGCTCCGATGCCGTCGATCTTCGTCTCCCTGGTTTCTTCTTGACCTAAAACCGACTGCATAAATAGTCCCCCGAGGAGTTTCGCGAGGGGGCGGCCGCAAACAGAGAAACACCGAAACGGAGATCAGAAGCTGCAGATTGGAGGGGGGAAACTCCGGCGGAGCGCTGCCGGGGTGGTCTCCATCTCCCCCAACGACATCTCCACCGTCTCCATGATGAAGGGGGAGTAGTCTCCCTCGGGGCTGAGGGCTCATGCCGGTAGCTATGTGGTTTATCTCTCTCTCCCATGGTGTGATCTTTATGTGATCATGAGCTTTGTAATCTAGTTGAATCCATAGATGTTACTCTTCATCATCTTATGAATTATGCTACTCAAGTGGTTTTATTGATGTGATTTCTGGAGTCACCTTTGTCCCATGGTGTGAAGTTGACAGTGTGTGCACCGTGTGTGGCT
The DNA here is from genome assembly GCA_012064385.1 of Puccinellia tenuiflora. Taxonomy (NCBI): domain Eukaryota; kingdom Viridiplantae; phylum Streptophyta; class Magnoliopsida; order Poales; family Poaceae; genus Puccinellia; species Puccinellia tenuiflora. Next base: position 99,873 of record QRDG01001823.1, on the reverse strand, counting down.
CTTAGGCTAAAGATTACATGAATACTTATCATGAGTTATTATTTGTGTTGGATATCTCTATGATATTGTGGTGTTTGTTAGTACTATCTTTGGATGCAGATAGTGACCGCATGAAGTGTCCATAGATATGGAATACGAACTTTAAGGTGTGCTTTTTGTAGCCCTACATATTGGATTGGTGTTCGTTATCCAACCAGAGGATAGTTCGGGGTAGCATAGTGAAGAGGAAATATCTATGTATTCAATTATATTATTATTGTTGAGAATGTCCACTAGTGAAAGTATGATCCCTAGGCTATATTTCCAAGCACCGTTTACACCTTTGTCTTGTCCTCTTGCATTGAAGAGGATTGGGACACTTTCACATTCTTGTTTTGTTAGATTAAACTTCCATCCATTAAATCAACCATCTTGTTCTTTAAACTTGTTTAGTGCATAATCAAATAAAACTTGTGACACTTTAGTTGTAGGGAATAGATAACTTTTCCTTCTTGCTCCTGCGGATCGATACCCTTCTTCCACATTGAGAGGTGCTACAGTGATCCCCTGCTCTTGGGGGTTATCAAGTACTTTTCTGGCGCCGTTGCCGGGGAGCGTAGCGCTTAAGTTTTTATTCTTGTTTGCACTAGATATTTATTTTCAGTTTTGCATTTAGTTTAGTTTTACTTTCAGTTTTGCATTTATCAAAAACCCAAAAAAAATTAGAAAATGGAAAACAACAAAAAAATTAGAGATCTTTATGAACTTTATGAACTTTATATTGAATTAGGACATGATGCTTTTGAAGAGATAATTAAACCAATGGGAGTTTGTTTGCATAATAGTGATGGCAATGCTATTAGCATGAATTCTTTGAACACCATTATTCCTAATGCTATGGAAAAGTCTAAGCTTGGGGAAGCTAGTTTATATGAAAATGATATTTTTAGTTCCCCAGCTTTGGAGAAAAAAATCTGCTCTGATAATATTTTGTCTCCTATATGTGATAATTCTAATGATACTTATGATGTTCTAAATCCACCTACTGAAAGTATTCTTTTGAAATATCTATGGAAATTGTTGAAATGGTTATGGATGAACGTTATGCAGGGGATGGAAAAGTCCATCCACATGATCACTTGTTGAAACTTACAGAACTTTGTGAGTTGTTTAAGGTTGCAGGTTTATCAAGAGAAGATGTCATGAGGAAATTATTTCCATTTTCACTTAAGGACAAAGCAAAGGAGTGGTATAGGATGCTGGATGATCGTCCTTCGAATTGGAAACAGCTTGAATCTCTCTTTTACTCGAAATTTAATCCTCTTCATGAAGTGCATCTAGCTAGGAGTTACATTTTCAATTTTTATCCTCATGAGGGAGAAAGCATTGCTCAAGCTTGGGGAAGACTGAAAACATTAATACTCAAATGTCCTAACCATGAGCTTCCTAAGGAAATAATTGTTACTAATTTTTATGCAAGGCTTTCAGGTCATTACAAGGATTATCTAGATGCCTGTTCAGAGGGTTCTTTCACAAGCAAGAAGGTTGAAGCTAAATGGGATCTTCTTGAAACAATTCAACGCAATACCGAAGATTGGGAGAACGACAAAGGTAAAGAATCAGGTATAAACTATGAGTATGATTGCATTAAGTCTTTCGCTGAAACTGCTAATTTTCATGGGCTTAGTGCTAAATTTGGTCTTGATTCTCAATTTTTGTTGATTGCTGTAAAACCTTTGCTTCTCATATTAATATTCCTAAAGAAAATTGGGAATTGTATCATGAACCTTTCAAAGACACTTGCATGGAAAATGAAATTGTTACTAATGATTGCAATAAACATGCTCAAACTTCTGAAAATACTATTTCTTATAAGCATGTTAATTTTTGCGGAGCACTTAGACCTTGTGAAAAGAATAAAATCGAAGAGGAATATTGTATTCATCATAGGAATGAAAAAACTACAACATGGTACAGAGCTCTAAGTGATATTGCTGAAAAAGTTTGTGCCCTCTATCCTTTTATTTGTGAACTTTGCAATGAAGAGGGTCATTTCAAATTCCAATGCTCAGGTTCTAATATGAGTACTGCGAGAGACTTTTGTGATAACATGATCACTCCTAATCAGCATGATGAACTTACATTATTTTTGGGGTGTGAAGAGTTATCAAGAAAAACTTCTTCATTAGATATGAGTGCTTTTGATATGAATAGCGTGTTGCATGGATGTTATCTCTATTGTGTTAATAATTGCCATGACAACACTTACATACAAAATATCATAAAAGATGGAATGGCTTTACCAAAATATGAAAGGACTAATGTTTGTTTTACTCTTATTAATGAAAAGGAGGAATCCTCCCTAGTTTCTTCTATTGTTTCTGACAATAAACCAGGGTATGTGGAGAAGCCTCTTTTCAAGCCTCTCCTTCCTGAGGAGGGAAAGAAGAAGAAGAAGAGGAGGAGTAAAAGGAGAGAGGAAACAATATCTTCCCCTAAGCATGTTGCTCCTATTATAGTTGCTGCTGATGAGTCTGAATTCGATGATGATCCTATGCCTGTTACTTATAGTAGTGATAATGATTGGGAAAAGCACACTACTTTTGATATTGAAAATCTTTTTGGTACCAATTCTGAAAATGATGATGTTATTAATTGTTATACTATTAGTACTATCCATGTTCCCTCCAATGATGATATGGAAAGCTCTAAGCTTGGGGATGAGGTGTTTGAAAATCCTTTTGCTACTGATGATTATATATTTGAAACCTCTCCTTCTAGTAAAAATGATGATGATATGTTTACAAATGAACACACTTGGGAAGATAACTATTCCATTGCTTATGATGATACTATGCCTCCAGTCTTTGATAATTATTATAAAGAATACTATGACATAGACTATAATTACAATCATCCTCATGAAACTTGTCATAGTTATAGAGGGATTGACCAAAACCATTCCTCTAATATACAACTTGTCTATCATGTTCGAGTTCTTTATGATGATCCTACTCCCATTGTTACTAATGAGAAGAATTTTGCTTATGTTGAGAGTAATAATACTTTTATGATGATGAATGAAAAGAATGCTTTATGTGATAGTTACATTGTTGAATTTGCTTATGATGCTACTGAAATTTATTATGAGAGAGGGAAACATGTCTCTAAATATCTCAATAATATTAAGTTTCCTCTCTTTATGTTGAAACTTTTGAAGTCCCACTTGTTTTGCCTTCTTATGCTACTTTGTGCTTTATTGATTTATTCTCTTATAAAATGCCAATGCATAGGAAAAGAGTTAGACTTAAAAGTTAATGGGTTAATGTCTTGTGGTGAGCTCTTTATGCTTTTATTTCCTATTCTGCCTGGGCTCACCTTACATATATCAAATAAGTACAATAATTCAAGCTTGGGGATGCCAAGCCACCTCACTCCAACCATCTTGATACCAAGTAAGTAAGCCTAGCTATATGGCTATAAAGAAAGCGCTTTACGGGAGGCAACCCGGTTGTTTTTATTGTGTCCTCTTGCTGTAACAAGAGACTTAGTTTTTAGTTTAGTTTCTGTAATTTTTAATAATGTGCCAAGTTTTACCTATTTTGGTTTGAAAAGGTTGCTATTTCTATTCGGAGATTTTATTCCTGCACGAAGTCTGTGCACGGTTTGATTTTTCATTTTTATTCTGTAACTTCGAATGAGCTGAGATTTTTACTATAACTGAAACTTTTCACCCTATATATGCCTGAATGTTTTCAGAATTTTTAGACGAGTTTAAGTAGGACAGAAAAATACGTTTTTCTGCTGCTGTTTTTCTGGACAGATTCTGTCCCATATTGTTTTATGCATAGTTTGAACTTTCAAATTGAATCTTTTTTATCCAATTGAGTTTATGAGTAGGCATACAACACTATACACTTTCTGAACATTCATATGTATTTTAGTCCATGGATTATATGCAGCAAGAAGCCTATTTGTTTATCTCTACTAATATCACCCCATAAAAAAGAAATGGGAGAAATAGTGTTTTGAAGTTTCTTCACAGGGATTGGAGGAGATGCACCATGAGTTATCCAAGAATGGTGAAAACCATAAGCTTGGGGATGTGTAGAACATCCCCACTGAACCAACATACTCTCGGTTTGCACACGTCTAACTTCTGTTTTTCATTTGAAACACTTTATCGCATAAACTTGGAGCGTCTTTTTGTTTGTTTTTGCTTTGATTTTTATTTTGTGAGACCACCACACTATCATTTATATATGAGAAATCTACTGGAAATATGGGTAGAAATATCTTGCATGCTTTTATTGTATTGGGAAAAGGGATGTCTAAGCTGATTTTTAATGACACATATAGTTGCATGATTCATGAGCTTCTTTATGAGTAATAATTTGCAAATGTTTTATCATGAGCTATCTTTTATTCATGTTTTGATGTTGTATGTTATTTCACCTTGATTGACATGAATTAGTTAGTTCTATGGACACTCATGCATGCATCTAGATGGTCATCTTTCTCCCTTTTGCTAGCCCAAAAATTCCAACAAGTAAAAACTTGTTTCCAACACCTTCAACCAAAGTTTTCCAGTGAGTCCACCATATCTACCTATTAGCTTTATGCTATTCCGAGTATGTTTATCATGTTATTTGTGTTATCTATACCTCTAAATGAAAATGATTATGTTATTTATTGTAATGGGAAAAGTTGCTTAAAAAGCTCTCGCGAACTTGATGCACACTTTACTTGCATTTAATAAACATGAACCATTGTGATTAATATTATGATAATAGTGGCTTGATAAATGTTTAAGGTTGGGAGTTAGCCCATATGTGCTGTCACATGCAAAGCTTTCAACATGTTCCATCATTTATTTAGTTGATATCATGTACTTTTGTTTATGGATGCCTATCATGGTAAAATAATGTGGAAATAGAGTAAGTTTAAATGAGTTTGTATAAATGGTTAGAGAGAAACCTGGGCCGCTAATCTAAGCCATGCATCATTCATGGTGGAAATTTACTTACATGCTATTTTGAACTTTCTGTGATACACCCTACAATAAAAAGCTATATCAAGTGGTAAATAAAAAGGGTGTTGAGGTTGTTCATTATGTTTGTTTGTCTTGTTGTTTTGATGTGGGCTTGATCCATATCATGGGACAAGATGTACCCCAGTTGAGGCTCTTGATAATACCATTTTTACTTACAATGATAGATAACTTAAACTTGCTTTGTTTCCCAAGATGAGTAATCATGGTGTAGGTACTTGTATTCAAGGGGCATGAGACATCTAACCTTTGCTTTATCAAGGCCACTACTCATATTTGCTTTCAAATTAAATTTTAATCATTCAAGATGCTATGATAGGGGAATAAGAGCTTGACACCAAGTATTACCATTGCAATCAATAACTTAAGTAGAATAGTTTGGAGGATAGCTGCAACTTATGCATGTTTTACCTCTACTCATTTATATATCTTTTCCAAAGTGTCCACCTTTTATATTCAGATTTTCATCTTCACTCTATGACCTATGTAGGATGTTCTTACTTATCATATTGCATACATGTGGTCCATATTACGATCTTTTATGTTACACTTTGTGAACTATCATTGAACATCCTTGCATTGAATACTTGATATCACTTTATAAACTGTTTGCATATTGCTACTTCTTTGAAGAATGAATCATTTGACTCTATGTAGCAATAATAATCATCTTTGATATCCACTGATAGAATGAAAATGCAAAGTCCATGTTAGTTTTATCACCTTCATACTCGAGGACGAGTATAGGTTAAGCTTGGGGATGTTGATGCATGTAAAATGCATACATGAACTTTGCATTATAATTCTCATATTTAAATCATATTTGCATCATATAAGGGTTATATCATTGTTTTATATTGATTTTGGGGATAATTCACAGTTTCCCCATTTAGTTGGAATTAACCCTGCAGAACCAGAAAACCCTTTTTTCCATGTTTTTGACTTTTTAGGGACCCAAATGACGTCCAAATGGCCTAAGATTTTACGGGGCCCAATATTTGGAAGGAAGAAGACGTACGAGCCAAGGATCCGCGAAAAAGGAAGTCCGAGGAAGAAATTGGGTGGGCCCACGTGGCCCCTATACCTGGCTGCGTGAGGCACCCCCTTTTCCCCCTCGTGGCTCCGATGCCGTCGATCTTTGTCTCCCTAGTTTCGTCTTGACCTAAAACCGACTGCATAAATAGTCCCCCGAGGAATTTCACGAGGGGGCGGCCGCAAACAGAGAAACACCGAAACGGAGATCAGAAGCTGCAGATTGGAGGGGGAAAACTCCGGCGGAGTGCTGCCGGGGTGGTCTCCATCTCCCCCAATGACATCTCCACCGTCTCCATGATAAAGGGGGAGTAGTCTCCCTCGGGGCTGAGGGCTCATGCCGTAGCTATGTGGTTTATCTCTCTCTCCCATGGTGTGATCTTTATGTGATCATGAGCTTTGTAATCTAGTTGAATCCATAGATGTTACTCTTCATCATCTTATGAATTATGCTACTCAAGTGGTTTTATTGATGTGATTTCTGGAGTCACCTTTGTCCCATGGTGTGAAGTTGACAGTGTGTGCACCGTGTGTGGTTCTTAGGCTAAAGATTACATGAATACTTATCATGAGTTATTATTTGTGTTGGATGTCTCTATGATATTGTGGTGTTTGTTAGTACTATCTTTGGATGCAGATAGTGACCGCATGAAGTGTCCATAGATGTGAAATACGAACTTTAAGGTGTGCTTTTTGTAGCCCTACACATTGGATTGGTGTTCGTTATCCAACCAGAGGATAGTTCGGGGTAGCATAGTGAAGAGGAAATATCTATGTATTCAATTATATTATTATTGTTGAGAATGTCCACTTGTGAAAGTATGATCACTAGGCCTTATTTCCAAGCACTGTTTACACCTTTGTCTTTTCCTCTTGCATTGAAGAGGATTGGGACACTTTCACATTCTTGTTTTGTTACATTAAACTTCCATCCATTAAATCAACCATATTGTTCCTTTAAACTTGTTTAGTGCATAATCAACTAAAACTTGTGACACTTTAGTTGTAGGGAATAGATAACTTTTCCTTCTTGCTCCTGTGGATCGATACCCTTCTTCCACATTGAGAGGTGCTACAGTGATCCCCTGCTCTTGGGGGTTATCAACTGACGGAGCCCGGAATCAGCTGGAAAAAGCACCGTCAAGATACTGAACTTCTGCAACTCTAAAAATTCCGCAAAAAATCAGAGAATATTATTTCACCAGAAGACGAGCGGAGCCAGAAGGTAGACCAGAGGAGGTCCACAGGGTGGCCAGACGCCACCCAGGCGTGGCCCCACCCTTGGCCGCGCCTGGACCCCACCTGGAGGCCCTGTGTCACCTCCGGTTCCCCCATTTCGCGTATATGACCTATCTGACCTAAAAATCATCGGGAACTCTTTGAATAAATATTCCGCCGCCGCCTCGGGGGCGGAAACCGCAAAGAGAGAAAAAGCTCTCCGGCAGGAAGAAATCTGCCGGGGAAATTCCTTCCCGGAGATGGGAGATCGTCGCCATCGTCATCGTCACGGGCTTCATCGGGATCATCATCAACACCATCGTCACCGACAGCACCATCATCCCCACAGCTCCACTCCGTTTCACCGTTGCATCTAGGGTTATACTTGTTGTAGTTCATTGGGATCACTTTTCCGGTGTTGATTGCCTTATGTAGTTGATGCTATTGAGATTTATTCATCCATTCATTACCTCTGATTATGATCCATATGATGTCTTGTGAGTAGTTCGTTTAGTTCTTGAGGACATGGGAAGTCTCGTTGCAAGTAGTGTAATTATGTTCAGTAATATTCTAATGGTTTGATATTTAAGTTGTGGTGCTATTCTTCTAGTGGTGTTATGTGAAAGTAGACTATATGACACTTCACCTATATGGGCCTAGGGGAATGCATCGTGTATTTAGTTTGCTTGTGAGGTGGTTGCAGGAATGACAGAAACCTAAACACCCGCCGGTAAACTAGTGCATGAGGGAGTGTAGGATCTCAGAGTTTAAGGTTGTGGTTAGTTAATTCTTAAATATTTCCTTGCATTTGCGGATGCTTGTAGGGAAGTGTAATCACAAGTGTGTTCTAGTCCAAGTAAGGGTGGTTCATTAGCATAGGTTCACCCACACAACTCTTAGAAAAACTCTCGCAACAGTGGAACATGGGGTTCCCCTAGTGCCGCCAAAGTGGATCCACCACCTGTGGGCCCACCAAGAAGATGGACAAGGCAAGGAGTCAACACCGCCAGGTGGGCCACCCCATCTGCCCCACGGGTACCTAACAAGCACGACATCGACAACCGCGGCTAAAGGACCAGGTGACCTTCCAGGGTCACCTCCAACCCGTCGAACAACGCGGAGGACCCGAGAGCTCGAACGCCCGGCAGGAGGCCAGCCTCTCTCCCGCGTTTCCCCCTCTGTACGGAGAAGAGGATAAGCTTGCCAGCTCCTACTGGAAGCTTCTAGAAGACTTGGGCGCCAAGAAGACGAAGGCGCAGCGCGGGGACATGGACGGTGGGGGTGTCAGCCCCTGTCCACCCTGCTTTCCCAAAGGTGGACGACCGCACCTAACCCCCCTGAGAAATACTTGGACGAGAGGAGGCCACGTCACCTCCTAAAGGAGGCTGGGGGGGTTCCGCCTAAAAACCGCCCACACTCCTCGCATGCCCCTGTGGGATCCCCTTAGCATATAAAAGGAGGACCAAGGCATGGAGGAGGGGAGGAGGAAGAGAAACGAAATAGAAGGGACACAAGCGAGGACTAGCTAGGGCCAAGAGGATAGAGCGAGAGGTGATCTCCTCCAGGTAGGATCTGTTCGTCGTCTACCTCTAGCCACCACCTTCCGGGTTCACACCCGTGACCATCCTTGTAAGCCACATCATGATGATCCACTCAATCAAAACATGCAGGAGTAGGGCTTTTAGCCTCCGGGCGGCCTAAAACTGGGTAAACTCTCTATGTCCCTGTGTTGCTTGCTTGTATGATGATCGGAGAGCTTGGCGAGGTACTCCCGGGGAAGGTGTCTTCCAGCCTCCTTCGCGCCCCGTGCCGAACCTAAAAAGGGGGTATCCTTTACTCCCGGTGTCCGTGATCCGAGATACGACATCTGGCGCGCCAGGTAGGGGGCGCAAGCGCTGGATTCATCTTCATCAACCTCAAGTTCGCCATCAAGATCTACGTCAAATTCTTCACCAAGCATGCTGCCGAAGAAGAAGGCCGACGCTATGGCCTCCAAGCCGGTCTCGCCCTCGTGCACCCAGGCTTCTGCTGATTGTCGCACTGCGGCGGTGAACCGGAACGTTCCTCCGCCCCCACCGCATGCGAAGAAGGCGGTGCCGGATGGAGCGGGGGGCAATCGAAAGAGGGGCGAGCCCGAGGACGCGGCTGCCCAAAGGAACTCCGTCAGGCCTCCTCACTCGCGCACAGGGGGGAGAAAAGCGTCGGCAGCGGCGCCAGCAAGGAGCCCACTGCTGGGGAGAAGAGCGACGGCGCCCGCGCCGGCGAGGGTCCACAAGGCGCCAAGAGCAAGTCTACCGCGCCCCAGTCTTCGGACGCGCAGGCCCGCCATGACGCCCTTGTCACTGCCAAGGCTCTGATGCAGTTTCCCCCAAGCGCCAGCAATCCCAAGGTCTACTAAGAGTGGAGGTCCCGCGTGGAGGGGCTCCTCAACTGTGATAACCTGAATTTTTAAGATATTAATTAAACTAATAAAATAATATTTAGCTTCTAATCATCTTGATTTTAAATAATCTCTAATGTTGTGCTTGTTATCCACGATTAAGTTGGATTTGAATATATGCATATGCTTGAAAAATAAATAAAGAAGTTGATCTGAATTACTTGTGCATGTTCACTAGCTAGTAGCATATTATCATCCATCGATGGAGTGTAGCGCCCCGACCCCAGAACTATACAGTGAAGCGTTGTGCAACCGGTCATGCTACACAATCGAAGGTTACTGGGTTTACCAATCCCAGGCCAAAACTCATTGGCAGGTGTGCTCGGAATGGATCATCGGCACACAACACCTCGATCATGCCATAAGCTCAGACATCGCTATCACGTATAGTAAAGAGACCGAGACTTGTGGAACAACTGGCACATTGCAGACTCTACGACACAAAAAGCATATAGCAACTCATATAAGAGAAGATACAAATATTACACACAAAAGGATCACAGATCCAACAATACATCAAGCGGAAGCGGGTAGTGTTGTCTAACAACAAGATGCAAATATATGGCCTAAGAGGCCTACAAATAAAAGATCCCAGCCAGCTTGTTCCACGGTCCCAAGCTGCCACCTGGGAACCCCGGACTACTAGTCGACGTCCACGAAGAACCCACCTAGCTGCTCGGTGTTGTCCTCCTCTGAAATACAAATATAAAGGCAGCAAAGAGAGACTGAGTACGACGTACTCGCAAGTTTAGTAGGGCGATATAGGACCGATGCTGACGGAGGCTCTAAAGCTGTATGTAGCTAGTTTGCATAAAGCCAGTTTTCATTTAAAAGGATAAACAATGACACATGGCATCGACTACTCTGAATAATTTTCATAAAGGGGGTAAGAGAGTAAACTTTTCATCTTCGGTTCTCGGCGAACCAACTTGTAGCCAAAACCATCTCTCATCTCCACCAAAGGCACTCCCTCGAATCCCCCTCGAGGAAATGAACCTTTTGTCACACGTTGAAATGCAACCTTTAGCTGCCAAATTTTAATTAGGTTAAAGTTCTTTATGATCCCGTAAATCCATTCCCAAGGTGTCCATAACCGTGGACACGGCTTTTTGAAAAGATTTACCCTGCAGGGGTGTACTACTTTACCCATTGGTACCGTCCGGCTTGCCTAATTGGCCCTCTTCCGGGGAAGACCGGCAAGCGGGCGCGGTTAAACCTTTACCTCGCGTGAGACTATCCAAGAGTCATCAGTGGCCACAGGGCAAGTTTACCCAGCCTATTTCAGCCCCTGCCCCATCGCCACGTCCTAAACACAAATCCTCCGCAACATCTTCTTTTCCACTCACACACAAATGGAAAACCGAACTAGAGGACCCTTGGATACGCCCACACAAGTTATTCAGTTAGTAAGGCGCCCATACACCCACCAATGGCAGCACACTCAAACCTTGAGTCCGAAGACAGGAACTCGCATCTAGGGGCAAGAGTGAGGCAAAACACCATCCCCGATGGCAACTCACCCAAGCCTTTTAAGCAAATTAATTAGGTAACCACAAGTAACCACCATGTCCGACATTCCATCAACATCATCATCATGGAATTAAATCAACGGACAACTATAGCATTTAACTAAACAAGGCTAAGCATTGCTAGGCATCTAGATACAATAATTAAATTCTTGTCTCAGGCCAACACATCAACACTATGGTTCATAGGTAGGGATACATGTGATTGGCTCGGGGAAAAACATGCATTCATAGGATCTTCTACATCTTGATCAAACGAGACATTTGAATCGCATGCAATATTATGGTGGATAAAATAAGTTTCTAAAACATTAGGATGCTAGATGCCAAGAAGATTAGGTTATCTCTTGCCTTGCTGCCGGGGCGTGTAGTATGGCTCGTCGGGATAGGTCGGGGTGACCTCAACTCCGGAATCTATCGATACCCAAAATAATACAAAAGAACAAATAAATCACACGAACACAAGGTGCAATGCTCAATCACATGATGACATGTCAAATTGATGCAAGGATACCATCATATAAATTTAATAGCAAATTTAAATGGAGAGCCAAATAATTAGTGCAATTATTTGGAAAACACCCCATATTTAACTTAAGGTCCAATTGTTCATAAATGATCACATTATTTAGAATTTGCTCAAATATGCATGAACATGACATGATTAAAAAGGTTTTGTTCTTCCGAGCATTTTGGTACCTTATTTGTAAATTTCCAAATATCGATGATTAAATAGTGAATTAAATACTTAATTGAATTTAATTCTTTTAAACAAATTATGGATAATCATCAAATAAATATTTGTGATCATGATGTGATATTAGCATGGTTTGATTGCATTTGAAGTGTTGATCACATTGGTATTTTATTCATAATTTTTGGATCAATATTTAACACTTTATGATTTTTCCCAAATTGTTATTCCTTTTTGCCATTTTAACAATTTTTAATAAACAACAAGTTAAAAAGTTTCAAAAGATCATTTCAATGATCCTATGTTGTAGATTTTGTTTTCCTGGTCAATTGGATATTTGATTTGCTATTTTTGAAGCATTTTTCAAATAGATAACAAATATTTGAAATCTGTTTTTAATTACAAAAGAGAAAAACAACCCTGGCAGGCCGGCCTTGTGCCGGCCAGGCCGGGCTGTAGGCCGGGTGGGTGCCCGAAGGCACCGGCCTTTGGCCGGCCCAGGCTGAGCTGCGGCCGGGCGGGTGGCCGAGGCTTCCGGCCCAGTGCCGGCCCAGGCCAGGCGCGCAGGCCGGGCACCTGCCCGAGCCGTCCGGCCTTCGGCCGGCCCAGCTGGGTCCGAGGCCGGGCACGCAGGGACGGGGACGCCGGCGACGACCGGCGCCGATCGACGGCGGAAGAGGAAAAGGGAGAGCGAGGAGAAGGGCAAAAGGTAGGGGAGCTCACCCTGGTGCACGTGAGGTGGCTAGGCGCAGCCGGGGCAACCTCGGCGGCCGGAATCCGGCGAGGATGAAAGCGGCGGGTGGCGGCCGGGTTGGGGAAAGTCGAGGATGCACGCGTCGGCTCCGGCGACCTCGGCCCGATTCCGCCGGTGGGGAGGGGGAGAAGGACCAGGCGGAGTGAGCTATGCTCTTCGATCCGTGCGGGGCAGTCCCAGGTGACAGCGACGCGTGGAGGCGAGCGGCGGTGAGAGGAGGAGCTTGGGAGGGAGAGGATCTAACTCGATCCGAAATTCACGGGAGGAATGGGGAGGGAAACGAGAGGGGAGTAGGTGAGCGACGTCGCAGCCTCCATAGTCGCCCCGGGGCCACGCATTGGTGCGGAGCAGCTCGGCCAGCGCACGGCATGGCGCCAGTGCCGACGAGCACTGTGGAGGAGAAAGGAGTTTCGCACATACCCCCTGGCTCCAGAAATGTTAATTGCAAACAGGTCCAGGGCACTTTTAGGGATTTTAAAAGAGGCACTAAAGCATTGATGAAAAATATACAAAAATTCACATATGTTTCTCATAACTTGAGGAAGCTCCACAAAAAGTTTGGGCTTCAAATAAAATGTTTAGATTCACAATTATTTGTATTGTTGCAATATGGTCATTTTTGATAAATTGCAAAATACATTTATTTGAAGCACTTAAGTATTTCCAAAACTAATGAAAATATTCATGGAGGCTCTCACAATAATATTGAAGCTCCCCATGATTTTAGTTTGAATTTTTGTAAAGTTTAAATTGGGTTTCAAAATAGAATTTGAATTGAACCCAATTTTGAACTCTTAATTTATTTATTTGCTTGTTAAGAATTTAGCCTTTGGTAATTATTTATAAAATATATCCTTGAGCTTCCTGAACAATTTGGAAACTCAAGAACAATTGGTGTTGCCAACTTGAGTGAAGTATTTTGTTTGGAAATTTGGGAAGGGTTTTTCTTCCCTAGTTTGTAATTTCCAAGTGTTACTTTATTTAGAATTAGCAATTTAAATAACTATGCCATGATGCAATGCAAACCAAAAGGTAAAAATTTGGTCTATAATTTAGGGTACTAATCTGGGGCTGTTACATAGAGCTAGCTAGGAGTAGTACAAGTAGTACGTGCATGCAGGTATCCTAATGATTAGCTTGCTACGTTGCTTGATACAAATGGATTTGAGACGTGATGGTCTGGATAGTCGGCAGATATTTACCTCCGGCGTGGCATGCTACATGCAGTGCTGGCAGCTCAAGAGAGGCTAGCTGGCCCTAGACCAATGCGGTCGTGCGGCTGGGAATTAGGAGCTGCTGATGCTTCTAACTCCATGTAATTTGAATTGACACTTTCGTAACTAAAAGCCGGTCCATTGACCGAATTTTGGTATGACGACGAAGGGTCGTTTTTTTTTTTAGATAAGAGGGTGCGGGTCCCCGGCCTCTGCATCAAAATGATGCACACAGCCAACCGCAATTATTCATCAAGACTTACAAGTTACAATATTGATCAAACCGAAGTCAGCCGCTCGGCAACAAAAAGTCGCTACAACTATGATGGGGGTGGCGAAGATCAGAGCCGCATGCCTTGACCTCCCACCTACACGCATCATCTACAACCGGAGTACCGGTCCAGCAAACCCTGCACGCACACCGCATGCGCACGCTACAGCAGTCGCTTCCGCCGTCTTCCTCGCACCCATCTTCAGGCAAAGATCAACGCCATGGCCTTGTAAGACCAGCCGGCGACGTCGCCATGACGCCAACCAGCATATCCGATCTGCGCGTCATCATCATCACACGTCCAGCGTCGAGACTCCGCTGCGCCGCGCCGCCAAGACTCGCCGTCGACGACGTGTTATATGCCTCAACACGCCACCTCTCCTTGTCCGTCCCATCCAGCAGCTGCTCCAAAACGATGCCCCCAAGAGGGAGAACGACCCTGAAAGGGCCGTCATCGTCCGATCCGGGAGACCCAGATCTAGGGTTTCCCCCGGAGCAGTCCGAGATAGGTGACGCAAATTGCATTGACGATGCCTCAATAAGGAAACGACGTCAAAGACGTCGCCATCGTCCGCCATGGCCGAAGCCGGCGCGGTTTTCACCGGCAGCTGCACCACCCTACCCCGCCGCTGTGTGGATCCGCAAGCACCTTCGCCATGAAGACGAACGGCACCGACGGAAAGCCGGTAGAGGACCACCAACCGCCTCACACCAGTCTCATCGCGCGCCCCGGCCGGCCGAAGCCGATCCAAGACGAATCTGGCCGAGAAGCCAGATCCACGGCCATGGCCGCCGCCCAACGCGCCGCCGCTGCCGTCGCCCAGCCAGGGAGCCGCCCTGGCTGCTGTGCGCGCCACGCTGCCCGGGACGCCCCAGTCGCGCCCAGGAGCTGTCGCCACGTCCTCCTGCCCTGGCGACATTTGCGCCGGGCGCCGCCGCCACCGCGGCCATGGCTGACCAGCGGCAACGGCGGCAGGCTCAGATCGGGAGAGAGGGAGGTTTCCGGCGGCCGGATTGGATCCCCCTGGCGCCGCCCTGGGGTGGCGGCGCGAGGGGGTCGAGAGGTGATGTTAATTGTGGATTGCTGCCTCCTAAAACTTTTTGGGGGAGAATTTCACTTCCCCGGCCTCTGCACCAACTAGGGATGCACACAGCCATTAAGCATGAGTACCGGGATTTTTATCTTGATTAATAACCAAGCCTGGTCCTCAGGATAAATTGCATGAGTATCAGAAAGTCATAATCCTCAAGTATAAATAGGAACCTAAATCCGCGTCCGTGAGGACTTGAACTTGGGTGTTGAGTTTGTACATCCACTCTCCCAACCAGTTGAGCTAGGATGGGTCGTAAGTGTGTGCCACGTAGCTAGTCAGAATTTTATCAGCGTCGGTCGGTGTGGGTGTGAACGTACGCGCGCTCGATCAATACGATTCCACCGGCCTCTGCATCAAAATGATGCACACAGTCACCCGCTTATTTCATTGTCAAAACACAATCTTACAAGAGTATTACAAAGATAAACCCGAAACGAAGCCACCAAACTAGCGGCCTCGGCCCGATTCCGCCGGTGGGGAGGGGGAGAAGGACCAGGCGGAGTGAGCTATGCTCTTCGATCCGTGCGGGGCAGTCCCAGGTGACGGCGACGCGCGGAGGCGAGCGGCGGTGAGAGGAGGATCTTGGGAGGGAGAGGATCTAACTCGATCCGAAATTCACGGGAGGAATGGAGAGGGAAACGAGAGGGGAGTAGGTGAGCGACGTCGCAGCCTCCATAGTCGCCCCGGGGCCACGCATTGGTGCGGAGCAGCTCGGCCAGCGCACGGCATGGCGCCAGTGCCGACGAGCACTGGGGAGGAGAAAGGAGTTTCGCACATACCCCCTGGCTCCAGAAATGTTAATTGCAAACAGGTCCAGGGCACTTTTAGGGATTTTAAAAGAGGCACTAAAGCATTGATGAAAAATCTACAAAACTTCACATATGTTTCTCATAACTTGAGGAAGCTCCACAAAAAGTTTGGGCTTCAAATAAAATGTTTAGATTCACAATTATTTGTATTGTTGCAATATGGTCATTTTTGATAAATTGCAAAATACATTTATTTGAAGCACTTAAGTATTTCCAAAACTAATGAAAATATTCATGGAGGCTCTCACAATAATATTGAAGCTCCCCATGATTTTAGTTTAAATTTTTGTAAAGTTTAAATTGGGTTTCAAAATAGAATTTGAATTGAACCCAAATTTGAACTCTTAATTTATTTATTTGCTTGTTAAGAATATAGCCTTTGGTAATTATTTATAAAATATATCCTTGAGCTTCCTGGACAATTTGGAAACTCAAGAACAATTGGTGTTGCCAACTTGAGTGAAGTATTTTGTTTGGAAATTTGGGAAGGGTTTTTCTTCCCTAGTTTGTAATTTCCAAGTGTTACTTTATTTAGAATTAGCAATTTAAATAACTATGCCATGATGCAATGCAAACCAAAAAGTGAAAATTTGGCCCATAATTTAGGGTACTAATCTGGGCTGTTACATGGAGCTAGCTAGGAGTAGTACAAGTAGTACGAGCATGTAGGTATCCTAATGATTAGCTTGCTACGTTGCTTGATACAAATGGATTTGAGACGTGATGGTCTGGATTGTCGGCAGATATTTACCTCCGGCGTGGCATGCTACATGCAGTGCTGGCAGCTCAAGAGAGGCTAGCTGGCCCTAGACCAATGCGGTCGTGCGGCTGGGAATTAGGAGCTGCTGATGCTTCTAACTCCATGTAATTTGAATTGACACTTTCGTAACTAAAAGCCGGTCCATTGACCGAATTTTGGTATGACGACGAAGGGTCGTAAGTGTGTGCCACGTAGCTAGTCAGAATTTTATCAGCGTCGGTCGGTGTGGGTGTGAACGTACGCGCGCTCGATCAATACGATTCCATCGATCGGTTTCCGACAGCGTTTCCGTTTCCGTTTTTGGTAAGCTACAGCATGCGCGGGGCGGATACGACCTTTTGCGGCACGCTGGGTTGTACGGATCGGATTGGTTTTTTTTCTTCTCCTATTCCCTTTTGACACCAAAACAAAAAGATCCGATTATTAGTAAAGAAAAATCAAATTAGGAGAAATCTATCTATAAGCGCCGCACCTACAAACTTCCCGTGCGGCGCGTGGAGATTCCAAAACTGGCTGGGTCTACGCTCCATCGCGCGATACACTGATCACGAGCGGCCCGACGGCCCCACCTATTACTCGCTTGCGTGTTGTAGTTGCGCTGTCGCCTCTGTTCCGCTCGTATATGAAAGCAGGAATGTCTCCGTCGTTAAGCTACCACGAGAGCCTTGCATGCAAATCTTTTTCTACACTATTTCGTATTGTGCACATGCATGTAAGCATAGGACTAGACACGTAGAAAAATAAGTGGACATCTCCCTCTCACAGATCGTGTATACTCTAAAAGTCTAAAGCAAGACTTTTTATGAGTAAAACTTTACTTCTACTAAACAAAGTCAGCTACAGTGTCATAGGACTAGTAACTGATATGACTTGACTATAATTTTATTGGTACCTGAAGTAAAAAAATATGGCATTTGCTCTAGTTTAATCTGATAGGTGCATCAAATCTATTTGAAAAAAAAATGGCATTTGCTTTAATTTAGCATGATAGGTGTATCAAATCTATCTGGTAGCTAGCTATAGTAAAAAAATGTGGCATTGACTCTAATTTAATCTGATTGGTGTATCAAATCTACCCGTAGCTGCAGTAAAAAAATGTGACATTTGCTATAATTTAACCCGGTAGGTGTATCAAATCTACCTGATAGCTCATACACTATTAGGAAACTAGCTATAGGTGGAAGGTCTTTTTGTGGCGCACCAAAACTGCCGTGCGCCACTACTAATATTCAGTGGCGCACCATTTGGGATGCGCCACAGAAAGATAAGGTTTTCTGTGGCGCATTCCTGTCCAGTGCGCCACTAAATTGGCACTTTCTGTGGCGCACTTGGTCCCATGCGCCACAGAAAACATGTGGGCCCCACCACCAACGGCTGGATGGCATCCTATCACACCATTTCTGTGGCGCATGAAGTTTGATGCGCCAAAAAAAGTTGCATTTCAGTGGCGCATCTGGAAGTATGCGCCACAGAATATTGTGTGGGCCCGGCACCAATGATTGAGGGGAGGTGTTTCTGTGGCGCATGGGGAAGGATGTGCCACATTTAAATTATTCTGTGGCGCATCTTTTTAGTTTTCTGTGGCGCATGAAGAAATGATGCGCCACAGACATAATTCTATGGCTCACCCTTGCTGGTGCGCCACAGAATCTTGGTATTTCTGTGGCGCACCGCCTGGATGCGCCACAGAAATATATTTTAGTAGCGAGATTGCTGTGGCGCATCCCACCATTTCCTAGATACGCCACAGAAACCCTATTTTGGTGCGCCACAGATGACCTGTTCCCTAGTAGTGATAGCTGCAGTAAAAAAATGTGGCATTTGCTATAATTTAACCTGGTAGGTGTATTTAAAAATTTGGTATGTGCTCTCTCAAAAAAATCTGATGTGTCAAATTAATTTGGTGGCCGCATTGAAAAAACTATAATTGATACTAGCTTCATATGAGAGAACCATCGATTGATATAAATAGTGCAAGTTTACTTTTATGCACGTCTTTGGTGCAGCCTCAGTACTCCACACCCGGCTACCTAGGCAGTAGGCACCTAGGTTGTGGAGGACATGTGAGTATGTGATTTGTTTTTTTGGAGCTAGCTGTCTGTGTCGCTATAGACACAGCTGCCTAGCCGGAGTTAGACGTCTAAGCTGTTTGACTGTATTTCGGAAATGCATGCATGTCCCGCGACCCGCTGCCTGCAATCGATCGGTGACATCACCCGCCGCACAAAAACACCCCTATGCGGCGCCGCCAACAAATTATTATCAATTCCCTTTTTGGAGGCAGTGATATTTTAGCGTAAAAAAGGGTGCGAGATATAAAAGCTCACTTCCTACTAGGATGTGCTAGCAAGCGTGCAACGCATGCAAGTAGATCGATCGGTTTCTCGACCAGCCGTTCTTGCTAAAAACGAATAGAAGTTTGATCCCACGATTTCCTTTCTCGGACGGTTGGGCCTATTCCCTTTATTCCGCATGCAGTCCAGTGGGCCGACTTCTTTTCCCTTTTCCCTACGCACCTAGCTAGGCCGATTCTATTCCTTTTTTTCTGAATGGTGGTTTCGCGCGAAATTTTATTTTTGAACAAATAAAAGTTGCACTTCCAACTACTACAATTTTTTTGATAAAATAATACCTGCATTTCCAACTAGTACAATTTTTTGAACAAATAAAAGTTGCACTTCCAACTACTACAACTTTTTTGATAAAATAATACCTACATTTCCAACTAGTACAAAAAAATTGATCAAAATAATAGCTGCACTTGCAACTAAAAATCCTAACTATTATTTAGAAAAAATATAACTATATGATTCAAAAAAGGAGAAATAAGCATACGTGTCCAAAAAAACAACCAACTTAACCTTTTGTCAGCACAAAAAACAACCAACCGTTTCGGCCTTGTTCAAAGGAGACGCGAGAGAGGAGAAGCCCGACCTCTAGATCCGAATCCCTTTCATCCGAGGAGGACGAGATTGAGTGACCTTCGAGCGCGCTGCTGGTACTCATGATGGGGGGGCTCCGAACGGGCCGCCGGTCGTGGATCCGAAGGGATCCGATGTCTCTGCAAGAACTCGCGGGTTCGGTCGCTGGATAGGTTGGTGACGATGGTGGGGAGTGGCAGCGGCAACAGCCGTTGGCGGCTTTGGCGGTTGGCGGAGGAAGATTGTGGGGACCCCGGACTAGCTGTCCGAAATACCCTTGTGCCTACATCAGCGATCCCATGATCAGTGTGTCGCTGAGCACAATCAAACTGGTAATCAAAGAACATCCATAAATACCGAAGGAATATACTTACTCGATTGAAGTCATAATCTTCAATGGGTACTTGCAGCGGAAATCACCAAACAACGTGGAGCCCAAGTCATTCGCCTTAACCCTACAGGCAACTGACTGGGAAGCGCCCTAGTTCGCATTGACGTCATTTCTGTCTCCTTCTTCAAGCTGCTCTTCTTTAGAATCTGGCTAAGACAATAGCCAGGGGCGAAACCATTATGAGTACAATGGGGATTGTACTCGCAAACTACTCCTCTACTGAGTATGCACCAGTTTTAAGTTGTTTCCTATAGCACTTTTAGTTATTACTCTATCTCTATATCTTTGTTGAAAAAGACCTCTATATCTTTGTTGAAAAAGGTAAGAAGAGATTCACTACTGTCTTTAGGGAGAATCACAATTTTATTATTCATCCAAAACTCCTCCTTTTTCCCGACCACGACTCATCATGGTCTCTTTTCCTCCACAACTCATACCACTTCATTTGGTATAGTTGGGAAACATCAGCCACACCTTTGTTTCTTTAATGTTACATCCTTTTGTAAAACTTGCACATAGTCTAGTACAGCCTCCCAACTGTCCATATCCGAGGACTCGGCTATTCGAATAGTTTTTTTTACCCTCTGCAGAGGTAGCACGCTTTTCCCACACCCATCCGGTAGCTCATCGTGTCTGCCACGTCCCGCCATACAAGGTGTATGCGAAGTTGAACCACCGGCCATAGCCTTTCCTTTGCTCATGCTAGTATAGGACCCTACCGCTACGATTTTTCACCATTCCTTCAACACCTAGTACAGGATCCTCCGTCAAGGAACCTAGATGTAAGGACTCGTAGTTCTATCCGGCGGCCCAAAGGTAGACCTTCAATCCCTCAATCCATCAGATTGCCGAGACCCGGGTCAGGGGTTAGAGAACGCAATGCTCATCCCCTCATGGAACGAGGTCATCCTCGTTGTTGAGGCATCCCACACTAATATGAGCAAACTATATGACTACGCCCGTTCCCATATTTGGGTAGATGTGGTCGCACAGGTTATTGGTTGGTCGTCATGGTACTAGGACACAATGTGCAATTTTTCATAAACATCACCATTCACCATTTCTCCACTTCAACACCGACCATTCGGCATGTCATAACCACTAGGTACTTTAAAAAGGAGTTTGGAATAAACCATATTTTTCCCATGCTATAGTTTTAAGCATCTACCCTACATTTCTACATAGGGTGGCAAGTAGTTTTCAGATCCTTTGTAAAAAGGCTTTTCGAAAACATTACCACTACTTTGGAATATTGCATGTAATCAAAATAGAGGTATGTAAATGCAAGCTCAGCGAAGTAGCTTGCCTTGCTCAACAAAGTGCTCGGGTTCCTGCTGCTCGAAGTAATCTCCTTCCTCGTAGTCTCCGGCAACGTTCGCGTCTAATCGATAAACAAACAATACAAGCAAACAATCACTAAACTAGACAAGCAAACATCACATCACAAGCAACATAACATCACAATTAGCTACTGAACACACAAGATAACACAATTTGGTTTCAAATTGACTTCATTAACCATTATTCATTTGCATCACAATTATGGCAGAAATTAGGGTTTCATGTTTAATTGCATAACTTGAGTTCTGTTGGTCACAAAAATATGAATTAAAATTCTACAGATAGCCACTGATTTATAGGAAACAACCCAATTGGATTTATTTCAATTTGAGTTATTAAACTCCCTGTATAAATGTTTTAATCCAGAATGTTGGTTTTCTTGTTTTTGCTACAACTCAAGTTAATTGTATTCAAAAATTAAATCCTTTTAGGGGTAACTAGTATTGCTTAAATGTGAGCTAACAAAATTGGTTTGACCTCATTTGGATTAGTAGAGTATCAGAAACAAACAAGTTTAGGTTTTATACTTTCTGTGGCATTCTGAGTATTATTATTTATTTATTAACCTAAATGGGGTGAAACCACTTTAGTTAGTTAGATAATTTCATAAGCTTTCCAGAACATTTTCATTTGCTATTTTTAGATTCCTAGATCTCAAGATATTCCTTTTCAAAGGTCTAATCAAATTTCTGACAGAGGTTTTTATCATTTTAAGTGTTAACAACTAGCTGATTTGATAATTTCATTCTGACTTGACCACAACATCAAATGGATTCAAACCAGTGGCATTGGGTTCACTAGTTGATATACTTTTAATAACATTTTAGTTTGATAATTTTGGTTAAACCAATCTCTGGGAAGCATCTCCCAAAGTTGGTACCAATATAACCTTTCTGGGGTTTACAGTTAAAACTAACACATTTGTCATTTTTATTTAAAATGGAAAATATGTCCAACAAGGATCATAGCCTGCATCTAGGTGAAGATGGCATGTTATATTAGCTACAACATTTTAGTTTGCTATTTTTAGGCCTCTGGTTAAATAGGAATTTGCATGGGAAGGTGGCTACCTTCTATTATTTCATGTGGTGGAATAATCTGATTAGCTATCTTCCTCGGATTATATCTTTTATCTAGATTTTATTTTGGGGTTCACAATACTTGTTCATGGTAGTACACTAACTATACTAACATGATATGCCACTACTAACATCCAAATAAATCTAGATTAATTTCTATGGTTGGATCAAAAGGCCTAAGCAGTAATCTGTTTTCAGAAGTTTCTGAAAACAGACAGAACATAGCTACTTTGCCTCATGTTCCCATCAAGCTAGACTAATTGTTTTTGAAAACTAAAACTTTCATTTGAATCTATGTAACTTGATCTTTCTAACCATGCAAATATTTCAAATTTTGGTGGAGCATATTTCTCAGAAAACGCATGCGAAGGTGGCTACTCTAAACAGATTTCCAGACTTAGCAGATTTCTTCAGAAAATCGAAAACGGCGGGAGCGAACCAGGGCCGTTGATCTGGAGATCGACGGCTGCTGTGCATCTTCTATCCCAGGACGTCCAGAACGCCAGAATGGGCATGGATTCGACGGGGAGGAGCAGGTTCTCACCGTGGGGGCTGCGGGAGGTGATGCGGAGGGTGCGGGAGAGTTGAGGGTGCTTGGGGACGGTGGGGATGGCAACAGGGAGGCGGT
The DNA here is from genome assembly GCA_012064385.1 of Puccinellia tenuiflora. Classification (NCBI taxonomy): domain Eukaryota; kingdom Viridiplantae; phylum Streptophyta; class Magnoliopsida; order Poales; family Poaceae; genus Puccinellia; species Puccinellia tenuiflora. The sequence continues at coordinate 76,672 of QRDG01001823.1, read as the reverse complement.
GGCGTCGCCGGAGACGCTCCTCCGCGGCGGCACGGCGTGGTGGCCGTGCGGCTCGGAGTTGAGCTCCGGCTGCTCCTCGGCTGCTCCTGGGTGGAAGGGGGAGGTAGAGGTGGTGGAGTGGAGTGAGTGAGGCCGAGGGGGCACGTTTTATAGGCCGGGGAGAGCTCGGGCAGTGGGGGGGCGCGGGAGAGCGCGTCCATGCCGCGGGTGGCACGGGCGGCGTGCGGGCGCGCACGGTCGTCAACGGGCAGGGCGAGGGAGACACGGGCGCGGTGTCTGGGGTGCAAGGGATCGTGTGGGCGTGCTACTGGCGGTCGGGGGCGACTCGGGAGGGTGCTGGTCAGCCGGGGTGGTCGGTGTGTGTGCATGCACGTAGGGTGCTCGACAATGGGTCGGCCGGCAGAGCATCGGCAAATGCGGGCAGGGAAGGGGGCCTGGAGCAGGAGCTCGAGTTGGGGAGCATCTAGGGAGCAAGGGGCAGCTCCAGGACGTGGTGGCTCTCAGGTTTGCTGCTGGTTGGGACAAGGTGGGCATGGTGGATGGCATGCCATGCCATTGCTACTTATGCTAGGTGTTTAGGGCATGGAGTGGCTAGGGTTATGTCCAGCAAGTGTGGGGGGTGCTGGTACATGTGCGGGACAAGGAGGGAACAAGCCTAGGGCTGGTTTGGGGCTACCATTGGAATATAGGGTGGAGGCACCATTTTGCACTATTTGCCACTATTTGCATTTAATGCTAATGAAAAAGGTGAGGTGCAAGTGTGCAATTGCTGTGGAAAAATAAGAATAAGTGTTTGGGATTTTTGGGGCTATGATGGAATTTATTTGATAAGTGCGTCATAGCACATTTTGTGATTTGGTAAGATTGAAGAAGGAAATAGAAATGCGAATTTAGATTTTTGAAAATATATTTTGAAGAGGGAAGAAATATTAGAGCAAAGTGGGAGTGAGCACTATGTCACCCCACTGATTTCTGGTTTAAGAGAAAATATTAGTTCCTCAGTGGGAGAAATTTGTTTGTCACTTGTCACCTGATTTTATGTGTTGATGTTTTCATTTTGTTTCTTTTCCTTCCTTCATAATTTTATTTAGCAAACACCCACATCAAAACACAACAATATTCACTTCACAACCATTAGCACACAAATCAAACCACAAAAATTAATCACACCACCAATTCCATAATTCACAATACTATCTTAAAAAAAATGATCACACTCAATTATGACAAGATGAGGTTTAAGAAATATCTCAACTCATAATTTAATTGTTTTCAAAAAGGTTTGAGAAAGGAAATATGTGGGGTAATATATTTCCCACTAGAGTTGTTTTCAAATGGAGTGGAAATCAGGGTTTATAAAATGGGGGTTGCATATACATGCAAAATATCATGGTTAGCTTTAGATAGGAGATAACATATAGATCTCCATATTTTTGGGAACACATAATTTTGGAAATACTTTTACTTTCTCAACTAAAGGGTATTTTATTTGTTGCTGAAATCAAACATCATTGAAATAGACTTTGGCCAAAATAAGATTAGAAAAAGAATATATGGAATCTACTCTTGTCATAACATGAGCACCAAGTTTAATATATTTTTACTGGGGTTGGGTTCTTCGATTAATACTTACTAACCAAACAAGCATAAACCTCAAGTCACACAAGGTCAAACAGAACAATATAAAGAGAAACACAATCATTAGTGAAGTAATTTCAAAAAGTTTTTGTTGGTTCTGAATTTTGGGTCTTGTTAATTCTTATTATAAATTTGGGATGTTACAAATCCTTCCCCCCTTAAAATAAATCTCGTCCCGAGATTTGCCCGGGGGTACAGGGGAGTACGAGGGCACGAGTTTTGGGCTGGCTATACTTCCGAGGTCGTTGCTTCTTCAGTGAAGTTGCCAGGTGAGATATTGACAAATTGATGTTGCGAGGTCGTTTCTTGTCGATAATTTTCTCTGATGGGTTCAGATCCTGGATGATAGGGTTGACTTGACGATCGATGCTGATGGATAGTCTTGGTTGGCTGTTTCCAGTTTCTACGAGGCTGAGGCGCAAGGAACTAATTATTACCACGTTCTGGTATACCTATTGCAGGTCTTCCCCCTTAAAAAGGGGTTTTTAATCGGTCTTGTTAAGTTTGCAGCTGGAGTTGATTTGGAGGCATTGTTTTCTTGAGTAGCTTGACGATCTTCGTCTCGGTTGTCACTCCTTGGTGCTTGGGGTTGGTGCAAATATCACTTTGTACTATTTTCTACTTACGGGGTTGCAGGAAGAGACGCGTGGTTTTCAGGATGCGTCGAGCCTTGCGTACTCACTATCTCCGGTTTCTAATTAGAAAAAGGATGTTATAAACGTCTAAGTTCGTCTGGACTTGGCTGGTGGTTGATGTTGTCCACAGCAGGCGCTTACGTCGTTTGATTCTTCTGAGTATTCCATTGGTTATTTGTCTTCATGCTTTCCTTCTTTAGCCTGAGTAAAGGAGGAACTTCATTGCTGACTTCCTTGGTTCTTGAGCTTCATGAATCGTTGGTAAGAATCTAAAGAAGTACAGTCTAGATTATCGAGCTTCTAGAGGAATCTAAAAGTCAGTACAAGGACCCTAAAGGTAAGTGGTTTGGTCTGTTGTTCGACAAGGGTACAAGGGTTGCATTCTCATTTAACCTAAAAAGTTAGAGAAAGGGCTTCATGTCAACAGTCGCTGCTCGTGCTTTCTTGAATCCTCCTTCGGTGTGATTGGTCGAGCCAAGTTGAAAAAGGATGATTGCTAGATATGTAACGTCGATAGTGCTTGCTTCCTGGTTCAGTCCTGCGCAGATGGTCTTCAGTGTTGATTGACTTCGGCCTTGATGATGGCGATCTTCTTACTACCGACTATATGTGATTATTTCTATATCACCTCTCTTTTTGTCAAAACTTGTGGTTAGATAAGGCCAGTTAGTACCGTCACCAACTGGGGTTAGATGTTAATCTAGAATTTGGTAAGTTTGTTCAAAAGTCACGGCTTAATGACCTTAGAAAAATTAGTGAAGAATCTTCACACCAGTTGTTTTCCAAACAGGTACCTTTGTCTTTCTTGTTCGACTAGTTGAGCGTGTTGAACTAAGATTTTTGTTCGGCAGATGACGTCGATGGCGTCCTTTCTCCTGGGGTAACTTCGTGTTGACGATCTTTAAGTTGGTTTCCTTCGGGTTTGTTGGTGGCAATCTCCCTTGGATGAGTCTTGTGCTTGAGGCTTCATATAATCTTCAGAAAATCAGCGGCAGGCTAGGGGTTCTCATCCATCTTTCCCAAGTTTGCAGTGATAGGTAGGAGTTAGTCGAGGTTTTCTTTGGTTTTATTTCACGGGACAAAATTTGGGTGGGTCAAACCTAGCAAGGTTAGCGCAAGGTATTAAGGTGCCACTAACTGCTCGTCAAGCGGGTAGGTACATGATCCTCTTTGAAACCCATCATTACCGTCAGTCTCTGAGCTCGAATCTTCATAGTAACTCTGATGCACTCCTTGAGTTCCTCTAGTTACCCATCCTAAATGAGTCTCCTTATGTCCTTGTTTCATGTCAAGGTTTGTGGTCCTAGAAGATTAGTTGGTACTATCGTGGACTTGAGTTAGTTGTTAACCTAAAGTTAGATACGATAAGTTGGTGTGGTATTCTTGTAATTTCACAAGTTAATTTTGTGAGGTGGGGGCTCGTGTCTTCACGAGGTTGGCGTACAATTGCAGTTTCCTTCAAGATCTTGACGCACTTGCTCCAGATGGTGCATGAAGTCCATGGTTTGACTTGCCGGTTAGGTTACAAAAATTTCCGGCTATGTGGCTAAGGATCGGGGGTCTTTTGTATCTTGCGGAACTGTCAGATCTTGAGATGAGAGGGAAAATTAGTTTAGAAAGATTTTCCTTGGCGGGTTTACATCCGCAACAAGGTACAACTATGGCAAAGAGTTAAAAATTGTTCCTTTTTTTTTGTTAGGTGGCAAAAGGGAAACTAAACTTTCCTTTTTATCAAAACTCCTTTTCCATCTCACAAACAACACACAAGCAGAGTTCACACAAGCAAGGTGCACACAAGGTACGTCTAGTACCAACGGACGTCTAATACTCGTGGTAGCCGGGGTAACCAAAGTTCCTATCATGAGTTTTTCCTAGGGGTCTTTGTCGAACATTGCTGGTGAAGTCTTCATTTTATCGCCTTAGTCTTCCACTGGAGAAATTGAGGTCGTCGAGGTTGCAACTTGAGTAGAATTGTTGATGTTGAGCTGAGGTCTTTGGAGGTTTGTTGCTTTGTTGACACTGACGATCTTGGCATTTGCAAATCAACCACCCTGAGGTTGAATGTTGAGTATTTGTGATGGAAGCTTCTTCTTGTGGGTGCTAACTGATTAGGTCTCACTTGGGTTCATCGTCAGTATACTCTTGGTTTTGAATGGGTAAGAGATAACAGAAGATTCCTTGGAAACTCTTAAAATAGAGGGGTAAGAGTTGAAATATTTGAGGAGATGAGAAGAGCGAAGCCATTTTCGGACTTCTCTAGATAAAAATATATTTTTGGTAGTAATATATTTTTAACAAAAATATTTGCTTTCCTAACTAACGTCCATGCTAACTAAGGTCTCCTACAGTCAGGATTGCTCTGATACCAAGTCTGTGGGGACCCCGGACTAGCTGTCCGAAATACCCTTGTGCCTACATCAGCGATCCCATGATCAGTGTGTCGCTGAGCACAATCAAACTGGTAATCAAAGAACATCCATAAATACCGAAGGAATATACTTACTCGATTGAAGTCATAATCTTCAATGGGTACTTGCAGCGGAAATCACCAAACAACGTGGAGCCCAAGTCATTCGCCTTAACCCTACAGGCAACTGACTGGGAAGCGCCCTAGTTCGCATTGACGTCATTTCTGTCTCCTTCTTCAAGCTGCTCTTCTTTAGAATCTGGCTAAGACAATAGCCAGGGGCGAAACCATTATGAGTACATTGGATTGTACTCGCAAACTACTCCTCTACTGAGTATGCACCAGTTTTAAGTTGTTTCCTATAGCACTTTTAGTTATTACTGTATCTCTATATCTTTGTTGAAAAAGACCTCTATATCTTTGTTGAAAAAGGTAAGAAGAGATTCACTACTATCTTTAGGGAGAATCACAATTTTATTATTCATCCAAAACTCCTCCTTTTTCCCGACCACGACTCATCATGGTCTCTTTTCGTCCACAACTCATACCACTTCATTTGGTATAGTTGGGAAACATCAGCCACACCTTTGTTTCTTTAATGTTACATCCTTTTGTAAAACTTGCACATAGTCTAGTACAGCCTCCAACTGTCCATATCCGAGGACTCGGCTATTCGAATAGTTTTTTTACCCTCTGCAGAGGTAGCACGCTTTTCCCACACCCATCCGGTAGCTCATCGTGTCTGCCACGTCCCGCCATACAAGGTGTATGCGAAGTTGAACCACCGGCCATAGCCTTTCCTTTGCTCATGCTAGTATAGGACCCTACCGCTACGATTTTTCACCATTCCTTCAACACCTAGTACAGGATCCTCCGTCAAGGAACCTAGATGTAAGGACTCGTAGTTCTATCCGGCGGCCCAAAGGTAGACCTTCAATCCCTCAATCCATCAGATTGCCGAGACCCGGGTCAGGGGTTAGAGAACGCAATGCTCATCCCCTCATGGAACGAGGTCATCCTCGTTGTTGAGGCATCCCACACTAATATGAGCAAACTATATGACTACGCCCGTTCCCATATTTAGGTAGATGTGGTCGCACAGGTTATTGGTTGGTCGTCATGGTACTAGGACACAATGTGCAATTTTTCATAAACATCACCATTCACCATTTCTCCACTTCAACACCGACCATTCGGCATGTCATAACCACTAGGTACTTTAAAAAGGAGTTTGGAATAAACCATATTTTTCCCATGCTATAGTTTTAAGCATCTACCCTACATTTCTACATAGGGTGGCAAGTAGTTTTCAGATCCTTTGTAAAAAGGCTTTTCGAAAACATTACCACTACTTTGGAATATTGCATGTAATCAAAATAGAGGTATGTAAATGCAAGCTCAGCGAAGTAGCTTGCCTTGCTCAACAAAGTGCTCGGGTTCCTGCTGCTCGAAGTAATCTCCTTCCTCGTAGTCTCCGGCAACGTTCGCGTCTAATCGATAAACAAACAATACAAGCAAACAATCACTAAACTAGACAAGCAAACATCACATCACAAGCAACATAACATCACAATTAGCTACTGAACACACAAGATAACACAATTTGGTTTCAAATTGACTTCATTAACCATTATTCATTTGCATCACAATTATGGCAGAAATTAGGGTTTCATGTTTAATTGCATAACTTGAGTTCTGTTGGTCACAAAAATATGAATTAAAATTCTACAGATAGCCACTGATTTATAGGAAACAACCCAATTGGATTTATTTCAATTTGAGTTATTAAACTCCCTGTATAAATGTTTTAATCCAGAATGTTGGTTTTCTTGTTTTTGCTACAACTCAAGTTAATTGTATTCAAAATTAAATCCTTTTAGGGGTAACTAGTATTGCTTAAATGTGAGCTAACAAAATTGGTTTGACCTCATTTGGATTAGTAGAGTATCAGAAACAAACAAGTTTAGGTTTTATACTTTCTGTGGCATTCTGAGTATTATTATTTATTTATTAACCTAAATGGGGTGAAACTACTTTAGTTAGTTAGATAATTTCATAAGCTTTCCAGAACATTTTCATTTGCTATTTTTAGATTCCTAGATCTCAAGATATTCCTTTCAAAGGTCTAATCAAATTTCTGACAGAGGTTTTTATCATTTTAAGTGTTAACAACTAGCTGATTTGATAATTTCATTCTGACTTGACCACAACATCAAATGGATTCAAACCAGTGGCATTGGGTTCACTAGTTGATATACTTTTAATAACATTTTAGTTTGATAATTTTGGTTAAACCAATCTCTGGGAAGCATCTCCCAAAGTTGGTACCAATATAACCTTTCTGGGGTTTACAGTTAAAACTAACACATTTGTCATTTTTATTTAAAATGGAAAATATGTCCAACAAGGATCATAGCCTGCATCTAGGTGAAGATGGCATGTTATATTAGCTACAACATTTTAGTTTGCTATTTTTAGGCCTCTGGTTAAATAGGAATTTGCATGGGAAGGTGGCTACCTTCTATTATTTCATGTGGTGGAATAATCTGATTAGCTATCTTCCTCGGATTATATCTTTTATCTAGATTTTATTTTGGGGTTCACAATACTTGTTCATGGTAGTACACTAACTATACTAACATGATATGCCACTACTAACATCCAAATCAATCTAGATTAATTTCTATGGTTGGATCAAAAGGCCTAAGCAGTAATCTGTTTTCAGAAGTTTCTGAAAACAGACAGAACATAGCTACTTTGCCTCATGTTCCCATCAAGCTAGACTAATTGTTTTTGAAAACTAAAACTTTCATTTGAATCTATGTAACTTGATCTTTCTAACCATGCAAATATTTCAAATTTTGGTGGAGCATATTTCTCAGAAAACGCATGCGAAGGTGGCTACTCTAAACAGATTTCCAGACTTAGCAGATTTCTTCAGAAAATCGAAAACGGCGGGAGCGAACCAGGGCCGTTGATCTGGAGATCGACGGCTGCTGTGCATCTTCTATCCCAGGACGTCCAGAACGCCAGAATGGGCATGGATTCGACGGGGAGGAGCAGGTTCTCACCGTGGGGGCTGCGGGAGGTGATGCGGAGGGTGCGGGAGAGTTGAGGGTGCTTGGGGACGGTGGGGATGGCAACAGGGAGGCGGTGGCGTCGCCGGAGACGCTCCTCCGCGGCGGCACGGCGTGGTGGCCGTGCGGCTCGGAGTTGAGCTCCGGCTGCTCCTCGGCTGCTCCTGGGTGGAAGGGGGAGGTAGAGGTGGTGGAGTGGAGTGAGTGAGGCCGAGGGGGCACGTTTTATAGGCCGGGGAGAGCTCGGGCAGTGGGGGGGGGGCGCGGGAGAGCGCGTCCATGCCGCGGGTGGCACGGGCGGCGTGCGGGCGCGCACGGTCGTCAACGGGCAGGGCGAGGGAGACACGGGCGCGGTGTCTGGGGTGCAAGGGATCGTGTGGGCGTGCTGCTGGCGGTCGGGGGCGACTCGGGAGGGTGCTGGTCGGCCGGGGTGGTCGGTGTGTGTGCATGCACGTAGGGTGCTCGACAATGGGTCGGCCGGCAGAGCATCGGCAAATGCGGGCAGGGAAGGGGGCCTGGAGAGCTCGAGTTGGGGAGCATCTAGGGAGCAAGGGGCAGCTCCAGGACGTGGTGGCTCTCAGGTTTGCTGCTGGTTGGGACAAGGTGGGCATGGTGGATGGCATGCCATGCCATTGCTACTTATGCTAGGTGTTTAGGGCATGGAGTGGCTAGGGTTATGTCCAGCAAGTGTGGGGGGGTGCTGGTACATGTGCGGGACAAGGAGGGAACAAGCCTAGGGCTGGTTTGGGGCTACCATTGGAATATAGGGTGGAGGCACCATTTTGCACTATTTGCCACTATTTGCATTTTAATGCTAAGGAAAAAGGTGAGGTGCAAGTGTGCAATTGCTGTGGAAAAATAAGAATAAGTGTTTGGGATTTTTGGGGCTATGATGGAATTTATTTGATAAGTGCATCATAGCACATTTTGTGATTTGGTAAGATTGAAGAAGGAAATAGAAATGCGAATTTAGATTTTTGAAAATATATTTTGAAGAGGGAAGAAATATTAGAGCAAAGTGGGAGTGAGCACTATGTCACCCCACTGATTTCTGGTTTAAGAGAAAATATTAATTCCTCACTGGGAGAAATTTGTTTGTCACTTGTCACCTGATTTTATGTGTTGATGTTTTCATTTTGTTTCTTTTCCTTCCTTCATAATTTTATTTAGCAAACACCCACATCAAAACACAACAATATTCACTTCACAACCATTAGCACACAAATCAAACCACAAGAATTAATCACACCACCAATTCCATAATTCACAATACTATCTTAAAAAAATGATCACACTCAATTATGACAAGATGAGGTTTAAGAAATATCTCAACTCATAATTTAATTGTTTTCAAAAAGGTTTGAGAAAGGAAATATGTGGGGTAATATATTTCCCACTAGAGTTGTTTTCAAATGGAGTGGAAATCAGGGTTTATAAAATGGGGGTTGCATATACATGCAAAATATCATGGTTAGCTTTAGATAGGAGATAACATATAGATCTCCATATTTTTGGGAACACATAATTTTGGAAATACTTTTACTTTCTCAACTAAAGGGTATTTTATTTGTTGCTGAAATCAAACATCATTGAAATAGACTTTGGCCAAAATAAGATTAGAAAAAGAATATATGGAATCTACTCTTGTCATAACATGAGCACCAAGTTTAATATATTTTTACTGGGGTTGGGTTCTTCGATTAATACTTACTAACCAAACAAGCATAAACCTCAAGTCACACAAGGTCAAACAGAACAATATAAAGAGAAACACAATCATTAGTGAAGTAATTTCAAAAAGTTTTTGTTGGTTCTGAATTTTGGGTCTTGTTAATTCTTATTATAAATTTGGGATGTTACAAATCCTTCCCCCCTTAAAATAAATCTCGTCCCGAGATTTGCCCGGGGGTACAGGGGAGTACGAGGGCACGAGTTTTGGGCTGGCTATACTTCCGAGGTCGTTGCTTCTTCAGTGAAGTTGCCAGGTGAGATATTGACAAATTGATGTTGCGAGGTCGTTTCTTGTCGATAATTTTCTCTGATGGGTTCATATCCTAGATGATAGGGTTGACTTGACGATCGATGCTGATGGATAGTCTTGGTTGGCTGTTTCCAGTTTCTACGAGGCTGAGGCGCAAGGAACTAATTATTACCACGTTCTGGTATACCTAGTGCAGGTCTTCCCCCTTAAAAAGGGGTTTTTAATCGGTCTTGTTGAAGTTTGCAGCTGGAGTTGATTTGGAGGCATTGTTCTTCTTGAGTAGCTTGACGATCTTCGTCTCGGTTGTCAATCCTTGGTGCTTGGGGTTGGTGCAAATATCACTTTGTACTATTTTCTACTTACGGGGGTTGCAGGAAGAGACGCGTGGTTTTCAGGATGCGTCGAGCCTGCGTACTCAACTTTCTCCGGTTTCTAATTAGAAAAAGGATGTTATAAACGTCTAAGTTCGTCTGGACTTGGTTGGTGGTTGATGTTGTCCACAGCAGGCGCTTACGTCGTTTGATTCTTCTGAGTATTCCATTGGTTATTTGTCTTCATGCCTTTCCTTCTTTAGCCGAGTAAAGGAGGAACTTCATTGCTGACTTCCTTGGTTCTTGAGCTTCATGAATCGTTGGTAAGAATCTAAAGAAGTACAGTCTAGATTATCGAGCTTCTAGAGGAATCTAAAAGTCAGTACAAGGACCCTAAAGGTAAGTGGTTTGGTCTGTTGTTCGACAAGGGTACAAGGGTTGCATTCTCATTTAACCCTAAAAAGTTAGAGAAAGGGCTTCATGTCAACAGTCGCTGCTCGTGCTTTCTTGAATCCTCCTTCGGTGTGATTGGTCGAGCCAAGTTGAAAAAGGATGATTGCTAGATAGGTAACGTTGACGGTGCTTGCTTCTTGGTTCAATTCCGCGCAGATGATCTTCAGTGTTGATCGACTTCGGCCTTGATGATGGCGATCTTCTCACTACCAACTATATGTGATTCTTTCTATATCACCTCTCTTTTTTGTCAAAACTTGTGGTTAGATAAGGCCAGTCAGTACTGTCACAAACTGGGGTTAGCTGTTAATCTAGAATTTGGCAAGTTTGTTCAAAAGTCACGGCTTAATGAACCTTACAAAAATGTTAGTGACGAATCTTCACACCAGTTGTTTTCCAAACAGGTACCTTTGTCTTTCTTGTTCTGACTAGTTGAGCCGTGTTGAACTGAGATTTTTGTTCGGCAGATGACATCGATGGCGTCCTTTCTCCTGGGGTAACTTCGTGTTGACGATCTTTAAGTTGGTTTCCTTCGGGTTTGTTGGTGGCGATCTTCCTTGGATGAGTCTTGTGCTTGAGGCTTCATATAATCTTCAGAAAATCAGCGGCAGGCTAGGGTTCTCATCCATTTTTCCCAAGTTTGTCGTGATAGGTAGGAGTTAGTAGAGGTTTTTTTATTTTTTTATTTTTATTTCACGGGACAAAATTTTGGTGGGTCAAACCTAGCAAGGTTAGTGCAGGGGATTAAGGTGCCACTAACTGCTCGTCAAGCGGGTAGGTACATGATCCTCTTTGAAACCCAGCATTACTGTCGGTCTCTGAGCTCGAATCTTCATAGCAATTCTCATGCACTTCTTGAGCTCTAGTTACCAATTCTAAATGAGTCTCATTATGTCCTCGTTTCATGTCAAGGTTTGTGGTCCTAGAAGATTAGTTGGTATTATCGTGGACTTGAGTCAGACGTTAACCTAAAGCTAGATACGATAAGTTGGTGTGGTATTCTTGTAATTTCACAAGTTAATTTTGTGAGGTGGGGGCTCGTGTCTTCACGAGGTTGGCGTACACTTGCAGTTTCCTTCAAGATCTTGACGCACTTGCTCCAGATGGTGCATGAAGTCCATTGTCTGACTTGCCGGTTAGGTTACAAAAATTTCTGGCTATTTGGCTATGGATCGGGGGTCTTTTGTATCTGGCGGAACTGTCAGATCTTGAGATGAGAGGGAAAATATTTTAGAAAGATTCTCCTTGTCGGGTTTACATCCGCAACAAGGTACAACTATGGCGAAGAGGTCAAAATTGTTTTTTTTTGTTAGGTGGCAAAAGGAAACTAAACTTTTCTTTTTATGAAAACTCCTTTTCCCATCTCACAAACAACACACAAGCAGAGTTCACACAAGCAAGGTGCACACAGGGTACGTCTAGTACCAACAGACGCCTAATACTCGTGGTAGTCGGGGGTAACCTAAGTTCCTATCATAAGTTTTTCCTATGGGTCGTTGTTAAACATGGTTGGTGAAGTCTTCATTTTATCGCCTTAGTCTTCAGCTGGAGAATTTGAGATCGTTGAAGTGGCAACTTGGGTAGAATTGTTGACGTTGAACTGAGGTCTTCGGAGGTCTCTTTCCTTGTTGACATTGACGATCTTGGCATTTGCAAATCAACCACCCTGAGGTTGAATGTTGAGTATTTGTGATGGAAGCTTCTTCTTGTGGGTGCTAACTAATTAGGTCTCACTTGGGTTCATCGTCAAGTATACTCTTGGTTTTGAACGGGTAAGAGATAACAGAAGATTCCTTGGAAAATCTTAAAATAGAGGGGTACGACATTGAAATATTTGAGGAGATGAGAAGAGCGAAGCCATTTTCGGACTTCTCCAGATAAAAATATTTTTTTTTGGTAGTAATATATTTTTACCAAAAATATTTGCTTTCCTAACTAACGTCCATGCTAACTAAGGTCTCCTACAGTCAGGATTGCTCTGATACCAAGTCTGTGGGGACCCCGGACTAGCTGTCCGAAATACCCTTGTGCCTACATCAGCGATCCCATGATCAGTGTGTCGCTGAGCACAATCAAACTGGTAATCAAAGAACATCCATAAATACCGAAGGAATATACTTACTCGATTGAAGTCATAATCTTCAATGGGTACTTGCAGCGGAAATCACCAAACAACGTGGAGCCCAAGTCATTCGCCTTAACCCTACAGGCAACTGACTGGGAAGCGCCCTAGTTCGCATTGACGTCATTTCTGTCTCCTTCTTCAAGCTGCTCTTCTTTAGAATCTGGCTAAGACAATAGCCAGGGGCGAAACCATTATGAGTACAATGGGGATTGTACTCGCAAACTACTCCTCTACTGAGTATGCACCAGTTTTAAGTTGTTTCCTATAGCACTTTTAGTTATTACTCTATCTCTATATCTTTGTTGAAAAAGACCTCTATATCTTTGTTGAAAAAGGTAAGAAGGGATTCACTACTATCTTTAGAGAGAATCACAATTTTATTATTTATCCAAAACTCCTCCTTTTTCCCGACCACGACTCATCATGGTCTCTTTTCCTCCACAACTCATACCACTTCATTTGGTATAGTTGGGAAACATCAGCCACACCTTTGTTTCTTTAATGTTACATCCTTTTTGTAAAACTTGCACATAGTCTAGTACAGCCTCCCAACTGTCCATATCCGAGGACTCGGCTATTCGAATAGTTTTTTTACCCTCTGCAGAGGTAGCACGCTTTTCCCACACCCATCCGGTAGCTCATCGTGTCTGCCACGTCCCGCCATACAAGGTGTATGCGAAGTTGAACCACCGGCCATAGCCTTTCCTTTGCTCATGCTAGTATAGGACCCTACCGCTACGATTTTTCACCATTCCTTCAACACCTAGTACAGGATCCTCCGTCAAGGAACCTAGATGTAAGGACTCGTAGTTCTATCCGGCGGCCCAAAGGTAGACCTTCAATCCCTCAATCCATCAGATTGCCGAGACCCGGGTCAGGGGTTAGAGAACGCAATGCTCATCCCCTCATGGAACGAGGTCATCCTCGTTGTTGAGGCATCCCACACTAATATGAGCAAACTATATGACTACGCCCGTTCCCATATTTGGGTAGATGTGGTCGCACAGGTTATTGGTTGGTCGTCATGGTACTAGGACACAATGTGCAATTTTTCATAAACATCACCATTCACCATTTCTCCACTTCAACACCGACCATTCGGCATGTCATAACCACTAGGTACTTTAAAAAGGAGTTTGGAATAAACCATATTTTTCCCATGCTATAGTTTTAAGCATCTACCCTACATTTCTACATAGGGTGGCAAGTAGTTTTCAGATCCTTTGTAAAAAGGCTTTTCGAAAACATTACCACTACTTTGGAATATTGCATGTAATCAAAATAGAGGTATGTAAATGCAAGCTCAGCGAAGTAGCTTGCCTTGCTCAACAAAGTGCTCGGGTTCCTGCTGCTCGAAGTAATCTCCTTCCTCGTAGTCTCCGGCAACGTTCGCGTCTAATCGATAAACAAACAATACAAGCAAACAATCACTAAACTAGACAAGCAAACATCACATCACAAGCAACATAACATCACAATTAGCTACTGAACACACAAGATAACACAATTTGGTTTCAAATTGACTTCATTAACCATTATTCATTTGCATCACAATTATGGCAGAAATTAGGGTTTCATGTTTAATTGCATAACTTGAGTTCTGTTGGTCACAAAAATATGAATTAAAATTCTACAGATAGCCACTGATTTATAGGAAACAACCCAATTGGATTTATTTCAATTTGAGTTATTAAACTCCCTGTATAAATGTTTTAATCCAGAATGTTGGTTTTCTTGTTTTTGCTACAACTCAAGTTAATTGTATTCAAAAATTAAATCCTTTTAGGGGTAACTAGTATTGCTTAAATGTGAGCTAACAAAATTGGTTTGACCTCATTTGGATTAGTAGAGTATCAGAAACAAACAAGTTTAGGTTTTATACTTTCTGTGGCATTCTGAGTATTATTATTTATTTATTAACCTAAATGGGGTGAAACCACTTTAGTTAGTTAGATAATTTCATAAGCTTTCCAGAACATTTTCATTTGCTATTTTTAGATTCCTAGATCTCAAGATATTCCTTTTCAAAGGTCTAATCAAATTTCTGACAGAGGTTTTTATCATTTTAAGTGTTAACAACTAGCTGATTTGATAATTTCATTCTGACTTGACCACAACATCAAATGGATTCAAACCAGTGGCATTGGGTTCACTAGTTGATATACTTTTAATAACATTTTAGTTTGATAATTTTGGTTAAACCAATCTCTGGGAAGCATCTCCCAAAGTTGGTACCAATATAACCTTTCTGGGGTTTACAGTTAAAACTAACACATTTGTCATTTTTATTTAAAATGGAAAATATGTCCAACAAGGATCATAGCCTGCATCTAGGTGAATATGGCATGTTATATTAGCTACAACATTTTAGTTTGCTATTTTTAGGCCTCTGGTTAAATAGGAATTTGCATGGGAAGGTGGCTACCTTCTATTATTTCATGTGGTGGAATAATCTGATTAGCTATCTTCCTCGGATTATATCTTTTATCTAGATTTTATTTTGGGGTTCACAATTCTTGTTCATGGTAGTACACTAACTATAATAACATGATATGCCACTACTAACATCCAAATCAATCTAGATTAATTTCTATGGTTGGATCAAAAGGCCTAAGCAGTAATCTGTTTTCAGAAGTTTCTGAAAACAGACAGAACATAGCTACTTTGCCTCATGTTCCCATCAAGCTAGACTAATTGTTTTTGAAAACTAAAACTTTCATTTGAATCTATGTAACTTGATCTTTCTAACCATGCAAATATTTCAAATTTTGGTGGAGCATATTTCTCAGAAAACGCATGCGAAGGTGGCTACTCTAAACAGATTTCCAGACTTAGCAGATTTCTTCAGAAAATCGAAAACGGCGGGAGCGAACCAGGGCCGTTGATCTGGAGATCGACGGCTGCTGTGCATCTTCTATCCCAGGACGTCCAGAACGCCAGAATGGGCATGGATTCGACGGGGAGGAGCAGGTTCTCACCGTGGGGGCTGCGGGAGGTGATGCGGAGGGTGCGGGAGAGTTGAGGGTGCTTGGGGACGGTGGGGATGGCAACAGGGAGGCGGTGGCGTCGCCGGAGACGCTCCTCCGCGGCGGCACGGCGTGGTGGCCGTGCGGCTCGGAGTTGAGCTCCGGCTGCTCCTCGGCTGCTCCTGGGTGGAAGGGGGAGGTAGAGGTGGTGGAGTGGAGTGAGTGAGGCCGAGGGGGCACGTTTTATAGGCCGGGGAGAGCTCGGGCAGTGGGGGGGCGCGGGAGAGCGCGTCCATGCCGCGGGTGGCACGGGCGGCGTGCGGGCGCGCACGGTCGTCAACGGGCAGGGCGAGGGAGACACGGGCGCGGTGTCTGGGGTGCAAGGGATCGTGTGGGCGTGCTACTGGCGGTCGGGGGCGACTCGGGAGGGTGCTGGTCAGCCGGGGTGGTCGGTGTGTGTGCATGCACGTAGGGTGCTCGACAATGGGTCGGCCGGCAGAGCATCGGCAAATGCGGGCAGGGAAGGGGGCCTGGAGCAGGCTCGAGTTGGGGAGCATCTAGGGAGCAAGGGGCAGCTCCAGGACGTGGTGGCTCTCAGGTTTGCTGCTGGTTGGGACAAGGTGGGCATGGTGGATGGCATGCCATGCCATTGCTACTTATGCTAGGTGTTTAGGGCATGGAGTGGCTAGGGTTATGTCCAGCAAGTGTGGGGGGGTGCTGGTACATGTGCGGGACAAGGAGGGAACAAGCCTAGGGCTGGTTTGGGGCTACCATTGGAATATAGGGTGGAGGCACCATTTTGCACTATTTGCCACTATTTGCATTTTAATGCTAAGGAAAAAGGTGAGGTGCAAGTGTGCAATTGCTGTGGAAAAATAAGAATAAGTGTTTGGGATTTTTGGGGCTATGATGGAATTTATTTGATAAGTGCGTCATAGCACATTTTGTGATTTGGTAAGATTGAAGAAGGAAATAGAAATGCGAATTTAGATTTTTGAAAATATATTTTGAAGAGGGAAGAAATATTAGAGCAAAGTGGGAGTGAGCACTATGTCACCCCACTGATTTCTGGTTTAAGAGAAAATATTAATTTCTCAGTGGGAGAAATTTGTTTGTCACTTGTCACCTGATTTTATGTGTTGATGTTTCATTTTGTTTCTTTTCCTTCCTTCATAATTTTATTTAGCAAACACCCACATCAAAACACAACAATATTCACTTCACAACCATTAGCACACAAATCAAACCACAAAAATTAATCACACCACCAATTCCATAATTCACAATACTATCTTAAAAAAAATGATCACACTCAATTATGACAAGATGAGGTTTAAGAAATATCTCAACTCATAATTTAATTGTTTTCAAAAAGGTTTGAGAAAGGAAATATGTGGGGTAATATATTTCCCACTAGAGTTGTTTTCAAATGGAGTGGAAATCAGGGTTTATAAAATGGGGGTTGCATATACATGCAAAATATCATGGTTAGCTTTAGATAGGAGATAACATATAGATCTCCATATTTTTGGGAACACATAATTTTGGAAATACTTTTACTTTCTCAACTAAAGGGTATTTTATTTGTTGCTGAAATCAAACATCATTGAAATAGACTTTGGCCAAAATAAGATTAGAAAAAGAATATATGGAATCTACTCTTGTCATAACATGAGCACCAAGTTTAATATATTTTTACTGGGGTTGGGTTCTTCGATTAATACTTACTAACCAAACAAGCATAAACCTCAAGTCACACAAGGTCAAACAGAACAATATAAAGAGAAACACAATCATTAGTGAAGTAATTTCAAAAAGTTTTTGTTGGTTCTGAATTTTGGGTCTTGTTAATTCTTATTATAAATTTGGGATGTTACAAATCCTTCCCCCCTTAAAATAAATCTCGTCCCGAGATTTGCCCGGGGGTACAGGGGAGTACGAGGGCACGAGTTTTGGGCTGGCTATACTTCCGAGGTCGTTGCTTCTTCAGTGAAGTTGCCAGGTGAGATATTGACAAATTGATGTTGCGAGGTCGTTTCTTGTCGATAATTTTCTCTGATGGGTTCAGATCCTGGATGATAGGGTTGACTTGACGATCGATGCTGATGGATAGTCTTGGTTGGCTGTTTCCAGTTTCTACGAGGCTGAGGCGCAAGGAACTAATTATTACCACGTTCTGGTATACCTATTGCAGGTCTTCCCCCTTAAAAAGGGTTTTTTAATCGGTCTTGTTAAAGTTTGCAGCTGGAGTTGATTTGGAGGCATTGTTCTTCTTGAGTAGCTTGACGATCTTCGTCTCGGTTGTCAATCCTTGGTGCTTGGGGTTGGTGCAGATATCACTTTGTACTATTTTCTACTTACGGGGGTTGCAGGAAGAGACGCGTGGTTTTCAGGATGCGTCGAGCCTGCGTACTCAACTATCTCCGGTTTCTAATTAGAAAAAGGATGTTATAAACGTCTAAGTTCGTCTGGACTTGGTTGGTGGTTGATGTTGTCCACAGCAGGCGCTTACGTCGTTTGATTCTTCTGAGTATTCCATTGGTTATTTGTCTTCATGCCTTTCCTTCTTTAGCCGAGTAAAGGAGGAACTTCATTGCTGACTTCCTTGGTTCTTGAGCTTCATGAATCGTTGGTAAGAATCTAAAGAAGTACAGTCTAGATTATCGAGCTTCTAGAGGAATCTAAAAGTCAGTACAAGGACCCTAAAGGTAAGTGGTTTGGTCTGTTGTTCGACAAGGGTACAAGGGTTGCATTCTCATTTAACCCTAAAAAGTTAGAGAAAGGGCTTCATGTCAACAGTCGCTGCTCGTGCTTTCTTGAATCCTCCTTCGGTGTGATTGGTCGAGCCAAGTTGAAAAAGGATGATTGCTAGATAGGTAACGTTGACGGTGCTTGCTTCTTGGTTCAATTCTGCGCAGATGGTCTTCAGTGTTGATCGACTTCGGCCTTGATGATGGCGATCTTCTCACTACCAACTATATGTGATTCTTTCTATATCACCTCTCTTTTTTGTCAAAACTTGTGGTTAGATAAGGCCAGTCAGTACTGTCACAAACTGGGGTTAGCTGTTAATCTAGAATTTGGCAAGTTTGTTCAAAAGTCACGGCTTAATGAACCTTACAAAAATGTTAGTGACGAATCTTCACACCAGTTGTTTTCCAAACAGGTACCTTTGTCTTTCTTGTTCTGACTAGTTGAGCCGTGTTGAACTGAGATTTTTGTTCGGCAGATGACATCGATGGCGTCCTTTCTCCTGGGGTAACTTCGTGTTGACGATCTTTAAGTTGGTTTCCTTCGGGTTTGTTGGTGGCGATCTCCCTTGGATAAGTCTTGTGCTTGAGGCTTCATATAATCTTCAGAAAATCAGCGGCAGGCTAGGGTTCTCATCCATTTTTCCCAAGTTTGTCGTGATAGGTAGGAGTTAGTAGAGGTTTTTTTATTTTTTTATTTTTATTTCACGGGACAAAATTTTGGTGGGTCAAACCTAGCAAGGTTAGTGCAGGAGATTAAGGTGCCACTAACTGCTCGTCAAGCGGGTAGGTACATGATCCTCTTTGAAACCCAGCATTACTGTCGGTCTCTGAGCTCGAATCTTCATAGCAATTCTCATGCACTTCTTGAGCTCTAGTTACCAATTCTAAATGAGTCTCATTATGTCCTCGTTTCATGTCAAGGTTTGTGGTCCTAGAAGATTAGTTGGTATTATCGTGGACTTGAGTCAGACGTTAACCTAAAGCTAGATACGATAAGTTGGTGTGGTATTCTTGTAATTTCACAAGTTAATTTTGTGAGGTGGGGGCTCGTGTCTTCACGAGGTTGGCGTACACTTGCAGTTTCCTTCAAGATCTTGACGCACTTGCTCCAGATGGTGCATGAAGTCCATTGTCTGACTTGCCGGTTAGGTTACAAAAATTTCTGGCTATTTGGCTATGGATCGGGGGTCTTTTGTATCTGGCGGAACTGTCAGATCTTGAGATGAGAGGGAAAATATTTTAGAAAGATTCTCCTTGTCGGGTTTACATCCGCAACAAGGTACAACTATGGCGAAGAGGTCAAAATTGTTTTTTTTTGTTAGGTGGCAAAAGGAAACTAAACTTTTCTTTTTATGAAAACTCCTTTTCCCATCTCACAAACAACACACAAGCAGAGTTCACACAAGCAAGGTGCACACAGGGTACGTCTAGTACCAACAGACGCCTAATACTCGTGGTAGTCGGGGGTAACCTAAGTTCCTATCATAAGTTTTTCCTATGGGTCGTTGTTAAACATGGTTGGTGAAGTCTTCATTTTATCGCCTTAGTCTTCAGCTGGAGAATTTGAGATCGTTGAAGTGGCAACTTGGGTAGAATTGTTGACGTTGAACTGAGGTCTTCGGAGGTCTCTTTCCTTGTTGACATTGACGATCTTGGCATTTGCAAATCAACCACCCTGAGGTTGAATGTTGAGTATTTGTGATGGAAGCTTCTTCTTGTGGGTGCTAACTAATTAGGTCTCACTTGGGTTCATCGTCAAGTATACTCTTGGTTTTGAACGGGTAAGAGATAACAGAAGATTCCTTGGAAAATCTTAAAATAGAGGGGTACGACATTGAAATATTTGAGGAGATGAGAAGAGCGAAGCCATTTTCGGACTTCTCCAGATAAAATATTTTTTTTTTTTGGTAGTAATATATTTTTACCAAAAATATTTGCTTTCCTAACTAACGTCCATGCTAACTAAGGTCTCCTACAGTCAGGATTGCTCTGATACCAAGTCTGTGGGGACCCCGGACTAGCTGTCCGAAATACCCTTGTGCCTACATCAGCGATCCCATGATCAGTGTGTCGCTGAGCACAATCAAACTGGTAATCAAAGAACATCCATAAATACCGAAGGAATATACTTACTCGATTGAAGTCATAATCTTCAATAGGTACTTGCAGCGGAAATCACCAAACAACGTGGAGCCCAAGTCATTCGCCTTAACCCTACAGGCAACTGACTGGGAAGCGCCCTAGTTCGCATTGACGTCATTTCTGTCTCCTTCTTCAAGCTGCTCTTCTTTAGAATCTGGCTAAGACAATAGCCAGGGGCGAAACCATTATGAGTACAATGGGGATTGTACTCGCAAACTACTCCTCTACTGAGTATGCACCAGTTTTAAGTTGTTTCCTATAGCACTTTTAGTTATTACTCTATCTCTATATCTTTGTTGAAAAAGACCTCTATATCTTTGTTGAAAAAGGTAAGAAGAGATTCACTACTGTCTTTAGGGAGAATCACAATTTTATTATTCATCCAAAACTCCTCCTTTTTCCCGACCACGACTCATCATGGTCTCTTTTCCTCCACAACTCATACCACTTCATTTGGTATAGTTGGGAAACATCAGCCACACCTTTGTTTCTTTAATGTTACATCCTTTTGTAAAACTTGCACATAGTCTAGTACAGCCTCCCAACTGTCCATATCCGAGGACTCGGCTATTCGAATAGTTTTTTTTACCCTCTGCAGAGGTAGCACGCTTTTCCCACACCCATCCGGTAGCTCATCGTGTCTGCCACGTCCCGCCATACAAGGTGTATGCGAAGTTGAACCACCGGCCATAGCCTTTCCTTTGCTCATGCTAGTATAGGACCCTACCGCTACGATTTTTCACCATTCCTTCAACACCTAGTACAGGATCCTCCGTCAAGGAACCTAGATGTAAGGACTCGTAGTTCTATCCGGCGGCCCAAAGGTAGACCTTCAATCCCTCAATCCATCAAATTGCCGAGACCCGGGTCAGGGGTTAGAGAACGCAATGCTCATCCCCTCATGGAACGAGGTCATCCTCGTTGTTGAGGCATCCCACACTAATATGAGCAAACTATATGACTACGCCCGTTCCCATATTTGGGTAGATGTGGTCGCACAGGTTATTGGTTGGTCGTCATGGTACTAGGACACAATGTGCAATTTTTCATAAACATCACCATTCACCATTTCTCCACTTCAACACCGACCATTCGGCATGTCATAACCACTAGGTACTTTAAAAAGGAGTTTGGAATAAACCATATTTTTCCCATGCTATAGTTTTAAGCATCTACCCTACATTTCTACATAGGGTGGCAAGTAGTTTTCAGACTCTTTGTAAAAAGGCTTTTCGAAAACATTACCACTACTTTGAATATTGCATGTAATCAAAATAGAGGTATGTAAATGCAAGCTCAGCGAAGTAGCTTGCCTTGCTCAACAAAGTGCTCGGGTTCCTGCTGCTCGAAGTAATCTCCTTCCTCGTAGTCTCCGGCAACGTTCGCGTCTAATCGATAAACAAACAATACAAGCAAACAATCACTAAACTAGACAAGCAAACATCACATCACAAGCAACATAACATCACAATTAGCTACTGAACACACAAGATAACACAATTTGGTTTCAAATTGACTTCATTAACCATTATTCATTTGCATCACAATTATGGCAGAAATTAGGGTTTCATGTTTAATTGCATAACTTGAGTTCTGTTGGTCACAAAAATATGAATTAAAATTCTACAGATAGCCACTGATTTATAGGAAACAACCCAATTGGATTTATTTCAATTTGAGTTATTAAACTCCCTGTATAAATGTTTTAATCCAGAATGTTGGTTTTCTTGTTTTTGCTACAACTCAAGTTAATTGTATTCAAAAATTAAATCCTTTTAGGGGTAACTAGTATTGCTTAAATGTGAGCTAACAAAATTGGTTTGACCTCATTTGGATTAGTAGAGTATCAGAAACAAACAAGTTTAGGTTTTATACTTTCTGTGGCATTCTGAGTATTATTATTTATTTATTAACCTAAATGGGGTGAAACTACTTTAGTTAGTTAGATAATTTCATAAGATTTCCAGAACATTTTCATTTGCTATTTTTAGATTCCTAGATCTCAAGATATTCCTTTTCAAAGGTCTAATCAAATTTCTGACAGAGGTTTTTATCATTTTAAGTGTTAACAACTAGCTGATTTGATAATTTCATTCTGACTTGACCACAACATCAAATGGATTCAAACCAGTGGCATTGGGTTCACTAGTTGATATACTTTTAATAACATTTTAGTTTGATAATTTTGGTTAAACCAATCTCTGGGAAGCATCTCCCAAAGTTGGTACCAATATAACCTTTCTGGGGTTTACAGTTAAAACTAACACATTTGTCATTTTTATTTAAAATGGAAAATATGTCCAACAAGGATCATAGCCTGCATCTAGGTGAAGATGGCATGTTATATTAGCTACAACATTTTAGTTTGCTATTTTTAGGCCTCTGGTTAAATAGGAATTTGCATGGGAAGGTGGCTACCTTCTATTATTTCATGTGGTGGAATAATCTGATTAGCTATCTTCCTCGGATTATATCTTTTATCTAGATTTTATTTTGGGGTTCACAATACTTGTTCATGGTAGTACACTAACTATACTAACATGATATGCCACTACTAACATCCAAATAAATCTAGATTAATTTCTATGGTTGGATCAAAAGGCCTAAGCAGTAATCTGTTTTCAGAAGTTTCTGAAAACAGACAGAACATAGCTACTTTGCCTCATGTTCCCATCAAGCTAGACTAATTGTTTTTGAAAACTAAAACTTTCATTTGAATCTATGTAACCTGATCTTTCTAACCATGCAAATATTTCAAATTTTGGTGGAGCATATTTCTCAGAAAACGCATGCGAAGGTGGCTACTCTAAACAGATTTCCAGACTTAGCAGATTTCTTCAGAAAATCGAAAACGGCGGGAGCGAACCAGGGCCGTTGATCTGGAGATCGACGGCTGCTGTGCATCTTCTATCCCAGGACGTCCAGAACGCCAGAATGGGCATGGATTTGACGGGGAGGAGCAGGTTCTCACCGTGGGGGCTGCGGGAGGTGATGCGGAGGGTGCGGGAGAGTTGAGGGTGCTTGGGGACGGTGGGGATGGCAGCAGGGAGGCGGTGGCGTCGCCGGAGACGCTCCTCCGCGGCGGCACGGCGTGGTGGCCGTGCGGCTCGGAGTTGAGCTCCGGCTGCTCCTCGGCTGCTCCTGGGTGGAAGGGGGAGGTAGAGGTGGTGGAGTGGAGTGAGTGAGGCCGAGGGGGCACGTTTTATAGGCCGGGGAGAGCTCGGGCAGTGGGGGGGCGCGGGAGAGCGCGTCCATGCCGCGGGTGGCACGGGCGGCGTGCGGGCGCGCACGGTCGTCAACGGGCAGGGCGAGGGAGACACGGGCGCGGTGTCTGGGGTGCAAGGGATCGTGTGGGCGTGCTACTGGCGGTCGGGGGCGACTCGGGAGGGTGCTGGTCAGCCGGGGTGGTCGGTGTGTGTGCATGCACGTAGGGTGCTCGACAATGGGTCGGCCGGCAGAGCATCGGCAAATGCGGGCAGGGAAGGGGGCCTGGAGCTCGAGTTGGGGAGCATCTAGGGAGCAAGGGGCAGCTCCAGGACGTGGTGGCTCTCAGGTTTGCTGCTGGTTGGGACAAGGTGGGCATGGTGGATGGCATGCCATGCCATTGCTACTTATGCTAGGTGTTTAGGGCATGGAGTGGCTAGGGTTATGTCCAGCAAGTGTGGGGGGTGCTGGTACATGTGCGGGACAAGGAGGGAACAAGCCTAGGGCTGGTTTGGGGCTACCATTGGAATATAGGGTGGAGGCACCATTTTGCACTATTTGCCACTATTTGCATTTTAATGCTAAGGAAAAAGGTGAGGTGCAAGTGTGCAATTGCTGTGGAAAAATAAGAATAAGTGTTTGGGATTTTTGGGGCTATGATGGAATTTATTTGATAAGTGCGTCATAGCACATTTTGTGATTTGGTAAGATTGAAGAAGGAAATAGAAATGCGAATTTAGATTTTTGAAAATATATTTTGAAGAGGGAAGAAATATTAGAGCAAAGTGGGAGTGAGCACTATGTCACCCCACTGATTTCTGGTTTAAGAGAAAATATTAATTTCTCAGTGGGAGAAATTTGTTTGTCACTTGTCACCTGATTTTATGTGTTGATGTTTTCATTTTGTTTCTTTTCCTTCCTTCATAATTTTATTTAGCAAACACCCACATCAAAACACAACAATATTCACTTCACAACCATTAGCACACAAATCAAACCACAAAAATTAATCACACCACCAATTCCATAATTCACAATACTATCTTAAAAAAAATGATCACACTCAATTATGATAAGATGAGGTTTAAGAAATATCTCAACTCATAATTTAATTGTTTTCAAAAAGGTTTGAGAAAGGAAATATGTGGGGTAATATATTTCCCACTAGAGTTGTTTTCAAATGGAGTGGAAATCAGGGTTTATAAAATGGGGGTTGCATATACATGCAAAATATCATGGTTAGCTTTACATAGGAGATAGCATATAGATCTCCATATTTTTGGGAACACATAATTTTGGAAATACTTTTACTTTCTCAACTAAAGGGTATTTTATTTGTTGCTGAAATCAAACATCATTGAAATAGACTTTGGCCAAAATAAGATTAGAAAAAGAATATATGGAATCTACTCTTGTCATAACATGAGCACCAAGTTTAATATATTTTTACTTAGGTTGGGTTCTTGGATTAATACTTACTAACCAAACAAGCATAAACCTCAAGTCACACAAGGTCAAACAGAACAATATAAAGAGAAACACAATCATTAGTGAAGTAATTTCAAAAAGTTTTTGTTGGTTCTGAATTTTGGGTCTTGTTAATTCTTATTATAAATTTGGGATGTTACAAAGATGCCATGTCATGCATTCCGACGCGCCGAAGGGGTTCGCTATCGAGGGAGTGAAGTGGGTGGAGAGAGTGTGCGGCTAGATTTAGGACCTGGGAGAGAGTAAGATACACTGGAGTGGGTTGTTCTTATTGGCGCGCCGCTTACTGTACTTTGACATGGGCAACGAAGATTGGTACAATTTCATTGGTGTTGTGGAGATATCGGCAATGGAGATAACCATAACAATCGTTGACAATGTATGGGCAATGGAGATATTGTTGCAGTTGTTGCTATTGTGGCTGGCCCATCGACGGCCTAGTGCGGACGCCCTCCCGTGGCAGCACGCGAAACTCATTTGTTTTGTTGTTTTGGCGCTGTTCTTTCCATGGAGGGGTGTCCATAGTGTCATTCTGAACTAGTGACAAGTTTTCCATCAGGGCATACTAGTCATTTTTTACCAAGACTATAGCAAACAATTTATCCAAAAGGGGATATATACTTAGTCATTGTTACTAACACTAAATCCTACAAGTTACCGATGAGGAAACTGCTAGTAAGTTGTTACCAGTCGCATAGCAAAGAAATTATCAAGTACGTGATACTTAAGTATGAATACCAACATTGGAGCCAACAATTTACCAATGAGGAAAACAACATGTTACCATACACATATCAAAACAAAGTTATCGATGTGAGCTGTTACCAGTCGCATAGCAAAGAAGTTATCAGGTGAGGATACTAAAAAGATTATTACCAATATTGTAGCATAGAAGTTATTGATGTTATAAAAAATAGTATGATACTACCAGTCACATAAGAAAACAGGTGGGTGATACTAAAAGATTTATTACCAATACTTTAGCACACAAGTTATCGATGTGAGGAAAACTAGTATGATATTACCGGTCACATAGCTAAAAAGTTATCGGATGTGATATACTAAAAATTGTTACAAATACTCTAGCACACAAGTTATCGATGTGAGCAAAACAAGTATGATGTTACCAGTCGCATAGCAAAGAACTTATTAGGTGGGTGATACTAAAAGATTTATTACCAAGACTCTAACACACAAGTTGTCAATATGAGCAAAACTAGTATGATGTTACCGTCGCATATCAAACAAGTTATGTCGTAGGGATACTAAAAAATATTACCAAGACTCTAACACACAAAGTTATCGATGTGAGAAAAACAAGTATGATGTTACTAGTCACGTATCAAACAAGATATCGGGTAGGGGATACTAAAACATTATTAGCAAGACTCTAGCATACAAGTTATCGATATGAGCAAAACTAGTAAGATGTTACCGGTCGCATATAAAACAAGTTAGCAGGTAGGGGGATACTACAAAATATTATTACCAAGACTCTAGCATACAAGTTATCGATGTGAGCAAAACTAGTATGATGTTATCAGCCACATAGAGAAGGATACTAAATAGATTTATTAAATAGACTATCATACAAGTTATCTATGTGACAAAAAACAAGTCTGGTGTTACCAGTCATATAGCAAAGAAGTTATCAGGTGGGGGATAATAAATTAAAATTTATTCCCAATATTCTAGCATACAAGTTATCAATGTGACCAAAACGAGTATTATATTACCAGTCGCATAGCAAAGAACATATGAGGTGGGGATACTAGAAGGAGTCATTATCAATACTCTAGAACACAAGTTATCGATGTGAGAAGAACTAGTATGATGTTACCAGTCGCGTAATAAAGAAATTATCAGGTTGGAGATAATAAAAATTATTACCAAGACTCTAGCACACAAGTTATCAATGTGTGCAAAATTAGTATGATGTTTCAAGTCGCATAGCAAGAAAGTTAGCAGGTGGGTGATACTAAAATATTTATTATTAAAGACTCTAACACACAAGTTATCGATGTGATCAAAAACTAGTCTGGTGTTACCAGTCGCATAGCAAAGAAGTTATCAGGCGGGGGATACTAGAAAAGATTTATTACCAAGACTCTCTAGCATACAAGTTATCGATGTGATCTAAACTAGCATCATATTACCAATCGCATAGCAAAGAAGTTATCAAAAGGAAGATACTAAAAATTATTATCAAGAGTCTAGAACACAAGTTATCGATGTGAGGAAAACTAGTATGATTTTGCAATCGCATAGCAAAGAAGATATCAGATGGGTGATACTAACAAGATTTATTACCAAGACTCTACAACATAAGTTATCGATGTGACCAAAAACTAGTATGATATTACCAGTCACATAACAAATAACTTATCAGGTGGGTAATGCTAAAAAGATTCATTACCAGGACGTTAAATTATGTTATCAAGTATCCAACACATAGAAAACCAGGCTAAAAACTAGTAGAATATGTTAACAAGCACCAAGCAAAGAACTTACCGATCTTAAAACTAGTAAACATGTTACCAAATATCTAGCACATAAGTCACCAGGCTAAAAACTACTGGAATATATATGTTACCAAATACCTAGTAAAGGAAGTTACCAATCTTAAAATTATTGAAGATGTTATCAAGTATCTAGCACACACAAAAAACCAGGCTAAAAACTAGTAGAATATGTTAACAAACACCTAGCAAAGAATTTACAAATCTTAAAACTGGTAAACGTGTTATCAAATATCTAGCACGCAAGTTACCATGCTAAAAACTTCTAGAATATGTTACCAACCACCTAGTAAGAAAATTACCTATCTTAAAACAAGTAAACAAGTTACCAAATATCTAGCACACAAGTTACCTGAAACTAGTAGATGATTTTACCAAGCCCTAGGTAGCAAGTTACCAAATTTTAAACTAGTAAAGATGTTACCCAGTATCTAGAATACAAGTTACCAAGCTAAAAACAAGTAGATGATGTTAGAGAGAAATAGCAAGCAAGTTACCAATCTTAAAACTAGTAAACATGTTACCAAGCCCTAGCAAGTAAGTTACCGGGCTAAAAACTAGTAGATGATGTTACCAAGCCCCTAACAAGCAAGTTACCAAATCTTAAACTAGTAAAGGTGTTACCAAGTATCTAGAATACAAGTTATCAAGCTAAAAACTAGTAGATGTTGTTACCAAGCACATAGCAAGCAAGTTATCAATCTTAAAATTAGTAAACATGTTACCAAGTCTCTAGAACACAAGTTACCAAGCTAAAAACTGGTAGATGATGTTACCAAACACATAGCAAGAAAGTTGACAATCTTAAAACTAATAAAGATGCTACAAAGTATCTAGCACACAAGTTACCAAGCTAAAAAAAATAGTCAAATATGTTACCAAATACCTAGCAAGGAAGTTACCAATGTTAAAACTAGTAAAAATGTTATGAAGTATTTAGCACACAAGTTACCAAGCTAAAAAAACTAGTAGAATGTGTTACCAAGCACCTAGCAAAGAAGTTACCGATCAAATACAAGTTCTCATATCCATACTAGTAGAAAGTGGTAGTTATATTTCGTTCCTATTTTTTATGCTAGTATAAAGTGTTTTTATTCTATCCCCGCCCATTATTGTTACCCCTAAAAAGCCACTAGCCCATAAAAAGGAATTCAAAATGAATTTGGTCTATGAAAAATGATTTTTTAATAAGAAATACATGTTTCCATAAAAAGGGAATTAAAAATGAATTTGGTCTAAGAAAAATGATTTTTTATAAGAAATACGTTTTTCTATAAAAAGGGAAATAGTAAACTTGAACGTTAAGGTTTTAGATTCAAATTTAATTGTACCCATTTATTAACTGTCTCGATAAAAAACTAAGAAAAATAGTGTGGGGAGGCAGAAAAGGAATAGAAAGGAATGAAAGGGACCAGCTCACGCACGAGGGGAAACGAATCGATCAAGAGCTAAAGATAGGAACAGTGGCAGGGACACGCTCACACAAAACCACTTGCCTAAAAAGAAAGTTGTCCAATAATTTATTTATACAAAAATACATGTTAACATTATACAAAAAAAGAATAGAAAAATAAGAGGAACTATTCATGGGAAGAGATGGATGCATGTCGTGCAAATAAAAGTACAAACGAAAGCTATTTTTCTTAGTTTTTTATCGCTAGAGTTAAAAAAAGGGGTACAATAAAATTTGAATCGAAAACCTAAAAGTTCAAGTTTTCTATTCCCTCTTTTTATGATCGACGGAATCTTTTTGTTGGTTGGATGGCATATGAAGGTGGTGGAGAAAGTGAAGAAGAAGCCATCTGTGGCTCTAACGGTATGTTCACTTCTGATGTGCCGAAGAACTTATAGTAGTTGTGTTCTATGCCTACTTTTGACTTTTGAATCTACATAAACTAAAGCTCAAACGGGCTGTATGTATTATATTTTTGCAAACCGAATCTTTCTCATGTTTTCTTTTTGCTAACGCAATCGAGGAGCTTGTGTCTACGTGTTCTTCGTTGTGGTTTTGTTCCAAGTGTGTGTCACGTGTACTGAATGAAGTAAACGGATGAACGATGCATTCGTCATCGTCTTTTCGGTCTTGTAATCTGAGATTATCGTTTATCGTGGTGGTTCTACATTTTTGTTTTGTAAAAATAAGTGCGATGTTGAGTTGGTTGCTAAAATTAACTGTTATGTTTGTTCTTTTTCATCATGATCAACTTAGTATTCTCATTGTTTTATATATGTGGTTGGTAACATTTCTTTCTCGCCATTGGTAATTTTGTTGATATTAAGATGTGACAGCAGCCAGAAGGGAATTGATTTTCTGGTGGTAATTTTGTTCAACTTTTTTATACTAGTTGGAAGTGATGGATTTTAGTTGGAAGTGGTTTTCTCCCACCCATTTATTTTTACCCTAAAAATCACTATCCCAAAAAGGGAATTGATTTTGGGCGGGAAACAATTTTCTTCGTGGCAGAACATCATTTCAAAACAAAAGGGAATAGATTCTTGGCCCAGCTAGATTTCCTTTTATACTTTTCATATTCTTCACCCATTTTTATTTACCCTAAAAAACCACTGTCTCAAAAATGGAATTAAAAAGCAAAAATAATATTTTTGTTTTTAGCGCGTATAGGGAATAGTAAAAAGGGAATAGAAAAATTATACTGGGAATAGGATGCACGCGCGAGAAAAAAAAGAATTAACCGACTTGTTGTTCCATACGCAAGTAAAACATGAAGAAAAAAATAAGAGAAAGAAATTAAATACTATATAAAAAAGAAGAAAAGGAAAGATGAGAACCACTGGACCATGGACCACGGCATGCATACGCGAGAGAAAAGGAAGAATCAGTACGAGCGTGGGAGGTAAAAAAAAACAGAATGAAAGGGAATGGAGGGGCCAGCTCATGTGTACCGTGTACGGCAAGGGAACCAGCTCGCGCGCGGGGCCGGAACCGATCGAGCGCTCGCGCGCTCGAAGTAAAGCCGTTTCGTCGGTTAAGGCGGCAAGCGGCCGTGCGGCCTAGTAGATATTTTTAGCCCGTGCACACATCACCTGGTCCTATAATAGCTAGCCGATGCTGCACTTGCACCAGTACTACTCACACCATTCATTGAGAGTTAGAGCGCGAGAGAGAGTTAGTGAGGAAGAGATGCTGAAGGTCATGATAGCATGAGAGGAAGTATAGAGGGAGAGAAAATGGAGGTCGACGGCGGCAGAGGTCGTCGGACTGAGATAGCCGACGAGCGGACGAGTGCTGGCGCTGCACCATCGTTGCCGGTAGTACCCTTTCGGATACGGTGTCGGCGGCATGAGCTCGTATGGCGATCACATGGAGGGGTCTCTCATACTAGAACCGACATGGATCTAGGAGCTGCTCTACCTCGTAAGAACCGGAATGAGAACCTAAGGCAAAGTGATCTTACCCTCGTATATTTTGTAGAGTATATCTTTGATGTGAATAGCATATTATAGTGGTTTACCTTAGTGGTACGAGATTTGTGTGGATATATGGGGCTAATACGCTGGTGTCGTTATACTAGTTGGAACCGTAGGAGCCACCGGTACGAACCGGGTTTAGCACATATATTCGACATGGAAATGAAATCAATGTTTTTATAAAGACAAAACTTGGTGCTACGAAGGTGATCGTATTGTACCGGTCACAGTTCAGGTATGGGGATGTCGGAGTTCTCCAATAAGAATGACCTTTGTTCGGGAAAGTGTCGGTGATGGATCCGTAGGAGCGACCGACATGAGTAGGTCATATTGAACAGCAGCGCTAGCCAATTGAACCAAAAGTCCGAACTGATGGAAAGGGCTAGGCTATATATTTAACATTCCCCCTCACGTCTAGGCTGTGGACGTACAGGAAGACCCTCAGACGTGGGATCGATGCAAGGCCGCAACTATTTTATATAAATAGTGCGTAAGCCGGGGCTTGAACTTGAGACCTCCTGGCTCTGATACCATATAAAAAGAATAGGAAGGAGAATATTTGGTAGCGCACAGCTCAAACCTGGCCTGCGTCTTACGTTTTCATTATATAGGAGGTTAACAGATTACAGTGGAAGGATTAGAATGAATCTATCTACAGCTAGCGTTAGCTGTCAATCTAAACTGTCTAACTAACCTCTATATGGTACGTGTACTTATACAAAACGTACACAACCAAATACAACATAATTAAGTTACACCTGACCAACTTGTTGATTTAGCATATTGTCCCCTGTTATTGCCTACTCACGGTGCAGGTTTTCCCCGTGAAGCTCGTGTTGAAATTGCACAGGTTGCTGCTCCTTCATCGATTGGACTTGACATGCAGGAGCCCTCTGCCACGGCCTCCCACCTGGACCCGGTCCATGCACCCGCTTGCATGGTCCCTGCTGCATCGGCTCCCTCTGCTGGGCGTACGACGCCATCCTCTGTGGATGGGCCGGCTTCCACACCGCCCCGCGCTGCTGGCTCTTCTGGGCCGGCCTCGCCTGACTCTCGCCCGGACGGCCCATCTGGGCCGGCCACGTCCTCACCTGGAGTGCTGTCTCCTGGGCTGGACTCGTCACGCGAGGAGGCGACCCTGCTGGCCTCCCCAACGCCTTCGTCAGCTACGTCGCCTGTTGCTGCGACGCCGGTGTCCCGTACATCTACACCACCGATGCCTCCGCCTCCTCCACCACCTCGCCGTGCAGTCACGCGCTTGCAGACTGGGAAACGCAAGCCACTGATTCGCACCGATGGCACCGTCACATACATGGCACATGTTCCTCGTATAGTGCCTCCGCCACCACTCGAGCCCCGCTCGCATCATGACGCTCTGCTAGTGCCGCATTGGAAGGAAGCTATGGAGGCTGAGTATGCTGCGCTTCTTCGTAACCAGACTTGGCATCTGGTTGCCCCACGTCCGGGTATTAATCTCATTGATTCTAAGTGGGTTTTTAAAGTGAAGCGTAATGCAGATGGATCCATTGAGCGTTACAAAGCTCACCTTGTTGCTAAGGGCTTCAAGCAGCGGTTCGGTCAGGACTATGAGGATACTTTCAGCCCCGTTGTTAAGCCTACGACGATTCGTCTGCTTCTGTCGATGGCTGTTTCTGCTGGATGGCATCTTCGCCAACTGGATATCCAGAATGCTTTTCTGTATGGTCATCTTGAGGAGGATGTATTCATGCGACAGCCTCCAGGTTTCGTTGATCCTCAGCACCCGTCTCACATATGTCATCTTGACAAAGCTATTTATGGCCTCAAGCAGGCTCCTCGGGCCTGGCACTTTCGTTTGAGCAGCACTCTCTCTCAGCTTGGCTATGTTCCTTCGAAGACTGATACTTCCTTATTTATTCGTCGACATGGTGCTCTCACTATTTTTCTATTAGTCTATGTTGATGATATTATTGTTGTCAGTTCTTCCAGTCAGGGTGCTGATGATCTTATTACTGCTTTGCGTTCGGATTTTGCTGTTAAGGATCTTGGTGACCTCCATTTCTTTCTTGGAATTGAGGTTCGTCGTCAGTCAGGCTCTCTTATGCTCACTCAACAGAAGTATGTTTCTGAGCTATTAGCTCGTGCTGGGATGACTGTGTGCAAGTCTGCTTCCACGCCTATGGCCGTGACAGACAAGCTGTCCTCTCTTGATGGTGATCTTCTTCCTCCCGAGGATGCTTCTCAGTATCGGAGTCTTGTGGGGGCTTTGCAGTATCTCACCATTACTCGGCCGGATATTTCCTTCTCGGTCAACCGAGTTTGCCAGTTTCTTCATGCACCAACCACTTCTCATTGGGCAGCAGTCAAACGGATCCTTAGATATATCAGTTTTACTGCTACTTTTGGTCCTCAGCTGCGAGCCTCTTCCTCTTCCAGAATTTCTGCGTTTTCGGATGCAGATTGGGCTGGGAATATTGATGACCGCCGATCCACGGGGGGCTATGCCATCTTTCATGGTGGTAACTTGATCGCTTGGTCATCTAGAAAACAATCCACAGTTTCACGTTCAAGCACCGAGTCTGAATACAAGTCTGTTGCAAATGCTACTGCGGAGTTGATTTGGATTTAGTCACTTCTTTCTGAGCTTGGTGCCTTGCCTAGTGATCCACCTGTACTTTGGTGTGACAATTTGGGTGCTACATACTTGTCAGCTAATCCGGTCTTTCATGCTCGTACGAAGCACATTGAAGTGGATTTCCATTTTGTTCGTGAACATGTTGCACAGAAGCTTCTTCAAATTAAGTTCATCCCTTCGAAAGATCAGATCGCTGACATATTTACCAAGCCTCTTGCAGTCCAACTCTTCGATTCTTTCAGGAGCAATCTCAACATTGTTCCGACTGTTCAGATTGAGGGAGGCTGTTAAATATAACTTAATTATGTTGTATTTGGTTGTGTACGTTTTGTATAAGTACACGTACCATATAGAGGTTAGTTAGATAGTTTAGATTGACAGCTAACGCTAGCTGTAGATAGATTCGTTCTAATCCTTCCACTGTAATCTGTTAACCTCCTATATAATGAAAACGTAAGACGCAGGCCAGGTTTGAGCTGTGCGCTACCAAATATTCTCCTTCCTATTCTTTTTACAGGTCAAAGTGTCCGGTGTCTTAGCGGGCGAAAGAGCTCTGCTCTTCTGGAACCTGTGTGGTTCTGGTCGAGGCTGTCGACGTCGGAGTACCCCTCTTAAGAGTGTAAAAGTGTGAATATTCACCCCTGTGAGTCCCGGGTAGGGAACCTCACTTTTATGTGTGGCACCATGTGTTTTTAACCTGCCTAATTATGTAACATGTTTTTCTATTTTTCAAAACTAAGTCTATTTTACAAAGTATATGAAAGTATATGATCGGCTTGCTGAGTACGACTCGTTTG
Organism: Puccinellia tenuiflora; assembly: GCA_012064385.1. Taxonomy (NCBI): domain Eukaryota; kingdom Viridiplantae; phylum Streptophyta; class Magnoliopsida; order Poales; family Poaceae; genus Puccinellia; species Puccinellia tenuiflora. The sequence goes on along the minus strand of QRDG01001823.1, from coordinate 42,133 downwards.
TACTCACCCTTGCTCTCCTTTATTTTTAGTTGTAGTCGACGGTATTATCAGAGTACGCAGCGGAAGAGATCGTCATCCGAAGAGTAGGCTGGACCAGCGGGATGGGAAGCGAGTAGAGAACCTATTATTCTTGTAAATGTAATAATAATGTAAAAATAAGTTCAAACGAGCATGCCTTGCGCGTGTATAGGCCTCACGGTCTATAGGCGCGCGGCAGCTGTCATTCTCCCAGGCCCGGTCTCGGGGCGTGACATCAACTTCGCCGACGGCGGTCCTGGGCGCGAACCTACTCGCGCTCCCACCGTCAACGGCCCCAGAGCAGGAGGAGACAAGACGCGCGAGCCCCGGGGCCAGCCCCGTGGCGAGCTCCAAGACGAGACGGTGCCTCCGCGCGCAGGTCCCCCGGTGGCTGATCGGTTGAACCGCGACCGTGGCAAGACCATCTCCGTCGGGTCATCCACCACGCGCAACCGAGATCTGCGCGACGAGCTCAACAACCGCCAGTACGTGGACATGCGAACCCGCATCAAGCACCGCCGGGAAAGTCATCGCCGGGAGGATCGGGACGACGACATCACCGAGGGCTGCCTCACCCTCTCTCCCGAGTTTCGCCAGGCCACCTCGCCCAAGAAATTCAAGATCGACTACCCGCTCTGGCCAAGTGCATGGCCGTCTCCCACTTCGCCTACAACAAGATGAAGATTCTGGCGGCGTGGGGTGTGATCAAGGTCAAGGCCGACGTTGACGACGCCATCTACTGCGTCCAGAAGCTGAACCAGATGGTGGCGGCGACGGCGAACGCCCATCAAGGCATGCATGAGGCTGATGTCGGTGCATTCCCTGGGGACAAAGGGTACTCCGGGGGCTCGGCATCAACTTCCTCCATGAAGGCGCCATTCCATGGCGACCCACAGATGACCAAGAAGGTGGCGCTGACGAGCGATGGGGTCCGCACCGTCACCATCGGTGCCCACCTCGCTGACAAATAGGAAAGCGCGCTCGTCGCCTTCCTTCGGGAAAACTCTGATGTCTTCGCGTGGGAGGCATCAGGTTTACCCGGCGTACCAAGGGAGGTGATCAAGCACAAACCGGCGGTGAGCGCGGATGCCCGCCCCGTGAAGCAAGTTCTGCGGAAGCAGAGCAAGGAGAAGCTGGAGTTCATCGTCGCTGAAGTTGACAAGTTGATAGAAGCCGGCGTCATCACGGCGGTTCCTCACCCAACCTGGGTGGCCAATCCCGTGGTGGTGGAAAAACCCATGACCTTCAAGCTGCGGCTCTGCATCGACTTTACAGACTTGAACAAGGCCTGTCCCAAGGACCCTTTCCCTCTGCCGTGTATCGACCTGATCGTGGACTCCACGGCCGAGTGCGAGCTGCTATGTTTCTTGGATGCCTTCTCCGGATATCATCAAATCATGATGGCGGTAGAGGACTAGGAGAAGACGGCCTTCATCACCCCCAAGGGCTGCTACTGCTACACCCGGATGCCTTTCGGCCTCCGAAACGCCGGCGCTACCTTCCAGCGCGCCATGCAGGCATGCCTTGGGCCTCAGCTGGGCCGCAACGTTGAAGCCAACATCGACGACATTGTGGTCAAGACGCGGCGCAAGGACTCCCTCATCCAAGACCTACACGAGACCTTTGACAACCTCCGTCGGGTAAACTTCAAGCTCAACCCCGACAAGTGCGTGTTCGGGGTCCCATCCGGCAAGCTGCTGGGTTTTCTGATCTCCCACCGGGGGATAGAGGCAAACCCCGACAAGATCAAGGCAATCGAGCGCATGGAGGCGCCCCGGCGAGTCAAGGACGTACAACGCCTCAACGGGTGCATCACTGCGCTCGGATGCTTCATCTCAAGGCTTGGGGAATGGGCCCTACCGTTCTTCAAGTTGCTCAAGAAGACATGCCCCGTGGAATGGACCCCCGAGGCCGAGGAAGCCCTTCAGTCCCTCAAGCGCTACCTCGCCTCTCCACCAATCCTCGTGGCTCCAACTGAGAAGGAGCCCCTGCTGTTGTACATTGCTGCCACCAACCAGTAGTTGGGCAGAGCGTGACGCTCCTCCGAAAGAGTCAAGCAAGGCCAAGGGCAAGCGTCCCGGGAACTCTTCCCCGGGGCAACCAGGCAAGAAGAGGCGGCCGGGCGACCAGTGGTCTGAAGATCCCAATGCTCCGACCACGCCCACCGACATCGAGCCTCTCATCGCGGAGGATGGAGAGGTTCACTCCGAGGGGGCTATGACGGGGGCTACCTCACCAACACCCCGGGAGCCCAAGGATATGGAGGAAGCTGAGCCCGACAAGGACTCGGCAACAAGCAAGGTGCAGCATCCGGTCTACTTCATCAGTTCGGTGCTACGCGACGCCCGGGAGCGATATCCCATGATACAGAAGCTCCTGCTGGCAATCCTCATTGCCTCCCGCAAGATGAGGCCATACTTCGAAGGCCATCCAATTATGGTGGTCTCGAAGTACAATCTGAGAAGCCCTCTGGAGAACCCGCTGGCCACTGGACGCAAATCATGCTGGGCCATGGAACTTCAAGGCTTCGGCCTCAAGTTCGAGCACATGGACAACATCAAGAGCCAGGCGCTGGCAGACTTCACAGCCGAGTGGAGCGAGACGGCGTTCGACGACCCGGAAGAGGAGACATGTCTCCTCGGGAAGGAGGAACCTAACGCCTGGACCATGCACTTCGACGGCTCCTACACAAAAGGGCAAGGGGGCGCTGGCGTTGTCCTAACCTCACCAACCGGCGACCGCCTGAAGTACGTCGTCCAGATGCACTACCAGGGGAACATTTCGAACAACACGACGGAGTACGAAGGCCTGCTCGCGGGACTTCGTGCTGCCATCGGCCTCGGCATCAGCAAGCTCATTGTCAAAGGCGACTCTCAGCTAGTCATCAAGCAAGTCAACAAGGAGTACGCTTGCCCTCAGATGGCACCGTACGTCGAGGAAGTATGGAAGCTCCAGCGGCGCTTCGGCAGCTTCAGGGCCGTGTACGTCCCACGGGAAGAAAACACGTCCGCTGACGAGCTGTCGCAGCTGGCCTCCAAGCGGGAGCCAGTGCCTCCCGGGATCTACATCGAGGTGCTCAGGCAACCTTCGATTTCTCCTGAGAGGCTCAAGTCAAGGTCTGCACCAACACCGGGGGCTGGCGACCCTTCTACATCGACAACATGGGTAGCCAGCCCAAAAGCTCAAGACCTGGCAGTGCCCATGGCAGAAGAAGCTTTGCTTCCTTCCGGCCAAGTGGTACTACCGGTGGAAGGAACCCACCCGCCCTGGGCCTAGAGCATCATCAAGTACATGACGGAGCATGCCCTTCCGGAGGATGACCACGAAGCCGAGCGGGTGGCTCGCCAAGCCAAGGTCTACGTCTTAATCGACGGCGAGCTGTACCGACGGCACGACAACGGAGTCAAGCTCCGCTGCATACCGCAAGAACAAGGACAAGCACTACTGAAGGACATCCATGAGGGCACATGCTCAAGTCACGTGGCGTCAGGATCACTGGCGGGGAAGGTTTTTCGTCAAGGGTTCTACTGGCCAACAGTCCATCATGATGCATATCAACTAGTCAGGACCTGCGAAGCCTGCCAATACTATGCGAAGAACATTCACCAGCCAGCACAAGCACTACAACCCATACCAATCTCCTGGCCGTTCGCGGTCTGGGGATTGGACATCGTCGGCAAGGTGCCAAAGTCTATCGGAGGACATGAATACCTATTCGTGGCAATTGACAAGTTCACGAAGTGGGTGGAAGTGATGCCAGTACCACGCCAGACGGCCCAAGCCGCCATCAAGTTCATCGAAGGAATTGTCTACCGCTTCGGAGTACCAAACAGAATCATCACGGACAACGACACTCATTTCACAAGTCGAGCCTTCCTCAACTTTTGCGAAGAATTGGGCATCAAGGTGTGTTTTGCCTCGGTGTCCTATCCAAGATGCAATGGACAAGTGGAGCGGGCCAACGCAGAGGTCCTGAAGGGTTTGAAGACCAAGGCATTTAACAAGTTGGAGGATAAAGGAAAAAACTAGATCGATCACCTACCAAGCGTACTGTGGTCCCTCAGAACAACACCCAACATAGCAACTGGAGAGACACCCTACTTCCTCGTCTACGGAGCTGAAGTTGTACTGCCAACAGAGTTAAGGCACAGGTCCCCCCGGGTACTCGCATATGATGAAGACGCACAAGTCGAGCGGAGGATTGATGACATAAACCTATTGGAAGAGGTCAGGTGTCGAGCTTCCTTACGATCCACTCGATACCAGCAAGGGCTCCGTCGCTACCACAGTCGCCATGTCCGCTCCTGGGAACTGCAACCCGGAGACCTGGTACTCCGCAAGAAGCAAAAGCTAGATGGCATGAACAAGATGTCATCCAAGTGGGAAGGACCCTACCGGGTCACTCATACCCTAAGACTCGGAGCAGTCTATCTGGAGGACGAGAAAGGCATGCCAGAAGGCAACGCCTGGAACATCGAGAATCTTCACAAATTCTACCCCTAATTATGAACATGAATCGCCCAATGTCGAATCTGCTAAGCACGCCCAAGGGGCTAGTGTTCTGTAATGGGGAGTAAGAATCGTCGCCAAGGGAATAAAAGATAAGTATTCTCAATTCCGTGAGCCTCAATTCTTGCATGAAAGTGTGTTATCCATAGCAACCCGTAAGCAGGGGGCTGACATGGTGCCGGTGGCTGACGGGTCGAGCCCGAGTGGCCTAATAGTTAGGCACTACCACCCGATCGTGCCGTACTTCGCGGAAAGGAGGAATCGGACAGTGTTGTGTTGAGAAGAACTTCTTCACAGAAATGCACATGCAACTTTGCTTGCGGATTGCTTCGGATGACACACTATCATGACTTGAAAAGAGGGTCCATTCTTTTCCTACTGAAAGTTTGTTGTGTGTAGCTCCTTCCCGGGACAGGAGCTGGCGGTGAAAAACGACTAAGGAGCTGGATACCCGGGAGGGACATGACGGATCGAGGACGCGGCAGAAAATCAGCTAAGTCCTTGCATCTGCATCCTGCACTTAGGCATAACATCTCGCTCGGAGTCAATATACCGTCAACCTGCGCATGCTTGACAGTTGATGAGAGCCTTTGCGGGGGTAATGCGTCCACCATAGCGAACGGTCCGTTTCCCTCTGGCCTAGTACCTGAGGACAGTGGAGTGGGCTCTCGGAAGGTATAGTCCTCTTAGGGGTACTGCTACTGTGTCAGCATCTTAGCAACGAATTTGGAATGCATGCAGGGAGAGTACTTGGCACCTAAGAGGCCTCCTCTGAAAACTTGACGGTGCGTTAGTGCAAAGGGAGAGTTGGGAAATGACCCCGGGAGTTGAGGACTAGGTTGCATTCATGTGAATTTAAGTTCTGAATTTAAATTATGAATTTACATTCGATTCCGCAACTTCCTAAGTACATATCAAGCCTGTGTTGCTAAGGCCAGCTCGGAGCTAAGTCTCCTAGCTGCGCAGACTTGTCTTCTTCATGCCCGCCGGGAGAACTCTCGATTCCCGAGGACACCTGGGGGAAGGGAGGGAACTCGCGCAGGATTTTCAGGCGTCTCGGGGGCGGGCGGCCTCCCCGCAAGCCCAAGCACTCCACGACTGAAGAGGAGGACGATCCCGTCCGCCACTTCGCCCATGACGCTGCTCTCGGCCTGCGACAGAGAAGCAAGTCGAGTCAAGGCCGAGCTCGACCCAAAAAGCGCACGAGGTCAAAAGGATCAGGGTACTCACCTGCTCTATGGCCTTGAGCTCGGCCCAGAGTGGGGACGTCCCTGGGACCCCGGCGGCCTCTCCTTCAAGGTCTCCATCAGGTGCGCCCTCCGGATGGCTCGCACGCGGGGCCAGTAATGGCTGCCAAGCGCGAAAGGTTCCGGGCTAAGGCGGGGCGAGACACCACCTCCTCATCTTCAACGGCTCGGGCCCCAGTTCCACTGGGTGTCTCCGTCGTGCCTTGGAAGATGGACGCCGCCATCGACGTTCCGGTGAAGGACATCTCCGCCTCCCTAGACATCGCCCTGCGATCTACGGAGGGGCTGGGAAAGGAGCAAAGAAGGGAAAGACGAGAAGATGTGCCGAGGAGGCTGGGGAACATTTTATAGGCCTCTCACTCCCCACCTACCCCTCGGCGGTACGACTACTATGGTAATGGGAGCGCGTTTTGCAAAAAACCCGTTCTTATTCACACCATTTCAACCCGAAGGCCAAGCTACTACAAGGAGGCAAGTTCTTCGTCATCTCAAGAGCTACAAAAGTACCTACTTTTTACAACAAAAGGGGTGGTTCCTGGCGAACGAGGAGCACCGCCGCACAACGGAAGGCGCTACTTCCAGAAGTACATCGACAAGGCCGCCAAGAAGGAGGTCAAGGAGATCTTCGGGGCCGCCGCCTCAAAGCTCCGCGCCCTGAGGAAGACGAGCTCTCGTCAATCTTGATGTTGGGCGAGTCTTCCTCATCCTCGTCAAAGTTGCGGCTGCAGCTGCTGCTGTCGCTCTCCACACAGCACTCCACGCGCCCTCCATCAGCGCGGTAGATATTCACGGAGAGCGTCATGTATCCATCGTACTCGAACGCCAAGTATTGCCCCCGGGCCAGGCGGCGCGAGCGGGAGAACGACTTCCACCCCCGGCCCAGGAGCATGGAGTCATCGATGGTGTACTCCACTTCGGGCCAGGAGGGGCCATTGGGGCAGCCGTCCACCTGAAGCCAGAAGCCGGTGGGCCTGTCGCCATCCAAATCCATCGCCATCGCGAAGGAGTCTGATGACGTGAAACCACACGTTCGTTGGGAGACCCCAAGAAGAAGGTATGATGTAGTGCAGCAGCAATTTTCCATCAGTAAGAAACCAAGGTTATCAATCCAGGAGGAATTAGAAAGTGCTCAGAAGGTTGCCAGCTGCAAGTGCGGCGCAACACCAGTGCTGACGTGGAACCTGCACACAACACAATCAAACTACTTTGCCCCCAACGAAACAGGAAGGTTGTCAATCTCCCCGGCTTGCTGAAAAACAAAGGATTAAACGTATGGTGTGGAAGATGAATGAAAATGCAAAAAGTGGACAGCGAGCAAATGATGAAAGAAAGTGGTGTAAATGGTGCTTGTTTCAGTGTAAAAGAATGGACCGGGGTCCATAGTTCACTAGAGGTGTCTCTCCATAAAAGATAACTAACATGTTGGGTAAACAAATTACAGCTGGGCAATTGACAAATAGAGAACGCATGCCAATGCAAATATATGACAAGATGATTACTATGAGATTTAATTGGGCATTACAACAAGATACATAGACCGTTATCCAACAACATCTATGACTAATAATCCACCGCCAGGTTAACATCTGTGTCCCCTGTTGGTATTAAGTTGCAAGCAACAGATAATTGCATTAGGCAAAGTGTGTAATGTAAACAATACAAATGACCTTGGACATAGCATTGTTGTTTTATCCCTAGTGGCAACAACACATCCACAACCTTAGATGTTCCTGTCACTCACCCAGATTACCAGAGGCATGAACCCACTATCGAGCATAAATACTCCCTCTTGGAGTTAAGAGCATCTACTTGGCCAAAGCATCTACTAATAACGGAGAGCATGCAAGATCAAAAATAACATATAAAGATAGATTGATAATCAACTTGACCATAGTATCAATATTCATCGGATCCCAGCAAACACAACATGTAGCATTACAATAAGATGATCTTGATCATGTAGGGCAGCTCACAAGATCTAAACATGATAGCACAAAGGAGAGAGACTACCATCTAGCTACTGCTATGGACCCGTAGTCCAAAGATGAACTACTCACGCATCACTCCGGAGGCAGGCATGGTGGTGTAGAGCCCTCCGGTGATGATCTCCCCTCCGGTAGGATGCCGGGAAGAGCTTCAGGAACCCTCCCGAGTAGGGTTTGACGACGGCGGCGGCTCTGGAACTTTTTGTGGAAAATAACTCGGGTACTTAGGGTTTTCGGGGCAGGAGGATTATATAGGCGAAGGGGCGGCGTCAGAGGGCCCCTGGGGGGCCCACACCACCCCTCGGCGCGGCCAGAAGGGGGCCGCACCGAGCCCTAGTGAGGGCGCCCCAGGGCGCCTCTCTGGCTCTCCTTCGGGCTCCGTGATTGATTCGGTGAAATATTTACGCCCGTTGATTTTCGTCCAATTCCGAGAATATTTCCTTAAGTACTTTTCTGAAACGGAAAAACAGCAAAAAAACAGGAACTGGCACTGTGGCATCTTGTTAATAGGTTAGTGCCAGAAAATGTATAAAAATAATATAAAGTGTATGCAAAACATGTAACAACAGGCATAATAACAACATCGAACATCAAAAATTATAGATACGTTTGCAACGTATCAGAGTCCGGCAGGCAGAGCCGCCCGCGAAGCCTGCAGTCCAGATCTACAATGAACTCAAACGACGGGAAGTGATACGTGTCAAACGTATCTATAATTTTTTATTGATCCATGCTAGTTTTGTGATGTTGTCACATGTTTTTACTATCATATTACATCATTTTTATGCATTTTGTTGAACTAACCTATTGACAAGATGCCCAATGCCAGTTCCCTGTTTTTGTCATGTTTTTGTTGCAGAAAGTTACTTCTGGAAATATTCTCGGAATTGGACGAAAATTTACGGGGATTTTTTATTGGACAAATGAAGACCGGAGCCAAAAGGGCGACCTAGGGGGCAACCCACAGGCTAGAGGCCTGTGGCCGCAGCCCAGGGTCCACCCGCGGGTGGGACCCGCCCCTGCCCTATGGGGCACCTCTTGGTCGCCTCCGACGCCTATAAAATCATCCCCGACGAAAAAACCCTAACCCCCGAAGGATTTTCCCAAATACGATACAAAGCTCCGCCACCATCGCCGACAAGTTTCGGGGGTTCAGAAGGTCCTGTTCCGACACCTTGTCGGGACGGGGATCGACCGTCGGAGCCATCTCCATCAACACCGCTGCTTCCCGTGATGAGGAGGGAGTAGTCCCTCACCGGGGTTGAGGCTTATACAAGTAGCTATGTGGTTATCTCTCTCTCCCATGATGTGATCTTCGTTGTGATCATGAGCTTTGTTAGTATAGTTGAATACATTATGTTTCCCTATGTGTAATGGATATGATTTTGCTCAAGTGGTGTCATCTAGTATAAGTTCAGGAGTCATAGTTGTGATCACGGTATCTCGGTGACAGTGTGGGTGCCGTGTGTGACTCTAATGATAAAAGCTTAGAGGGATATTCATCATGAGTTTGTTCTTTATTATTGTTGGATTGAATAGATCATGAAGTTTCTTGATGCTTGTGTTATTGAAGAAATAGACTATTCAAGAAATAGGTTGTGGTGTTTGTTAGTACTATCTTTGGATGCGGATAGTGACATCATGAAGTGTCCATAGACATGGAATACGAACTTTAAGGTGTGCTTTTCGTAGCCCTACGCAATTCTCATCCTATTTGATCCATGAAAGAATGATCTCCGAGTGTTTTTGTGGGAACTGTTATGTGTTTAATTATGTTAATGATGTTGAGAGTAGTCACTAGTGAAAGTATGAAGCCTAGGCCTTGTTTCCAAGCATTGATACACCGTTTTTAGTCACTTTTGTCACTTGTTTGCTTGCTGCCATTTTTATTACAGAATTACAAATTCACCTTTTACCATCCATATCACTTGCATTTTACTATCTCTTCGCCGAACTAGTGCACCTATACAATTAGCCATTGTATTAGGTGTGTTGGGGACACAAGAGACTTCTTGTATCTTAATTGTAGGATTGCTTGAGAGAGGATATGTCGATGGTATAAACCGACGGTGAAGATACGGGACTATGTACGCGCGGGCATCGTCGATGTGGGTTAGTATACGAATGACACGGGAGACAAGATTTATACAGCTTCGGGACCCGGGAAACATCATCCGGTAATATCCCTACGTGCTGTTTGTGGCTAGGTCTTATTTCTCTTATGGTGGAAGTCGTCGTATTGTGGCGACTCCTCTATTGTGGTGGTCGGGAGTTGAGGCTATAAGTCCTCTGTTCCCTCTATCTCAGTCGTGCCCTCTTGGGGCGCCTTGCCCCTCCTTATAAAGGTGGAGGAGGCCGGCTTACATGTCGAGTCCTTGTAGGACACAACTATCTATTACAAGTCGGCAAGTGAGTCCTTGCCCTACTCTGATTGGAGTCGGCCTGCTGGGCTTCCCTTTGATGGGCCACGCTCCGACTCCTTGCAGGTACACGTGTCCCATATCCACGACAGGATACGTTCAACCTCTTCCTCCCGTGGATTCGATAAACCTTGGGTTACTCACTTAAGGGAAATTTGCTGCTGTCCTACAAACCTCTGCGCTTGGAGGCCCAACAAGTCTACAAGAATAGAAGCGTGTAGTAGACATCAGGAAGCCAGAATGGGTCGTGCTCCGAGGAGGAGGGGAAGGAGAGCCCCTAGCCCCACGACCACCGCGGCCATGCCTCGCTCGGCCTCGAAGGGAGGCCCTCCCGCGGCTGCTGGCGGCGGCCTCCGCTGCCGCTGAGGAAGAGCGAGCACGCCCAGCTCCCCTCTTCGCCCTTGCCATTGATGCCGATGGTAGGATGTGGAGCTGGGATGAAGAGAGAAGACGGATGAAGACGCGAGGAGCTCACCCTTGCTTTTATGGGGCTCGACCGCTCCCTCACCGGCTGTCTCGCCGTCTTCTCCGTTACCGAGAATCGAGGAGGCAGACGTAGTCATTCCCCCAAGCGGAATAACTCCGAGTCCCACCCTCTGGAGGATGGGACGGATCAGTCAAGACAAGACGCCGGGGACCCACTTTGACTAATCTTTGTTGGTCATAGCTAGACCTGGCCATTTCTCGGGCCGGGCCGGGCTCGGGCCTAGAAAAATCCCGGCGCAGAAAACCTAGGCCTAAGCCCGGCCCGACCTGGCTGTCGAGCCACAAAAATCGGGCCCAAGCCCGGCCCGGCCCGACCAAAGCCCGACCGACCTGGCCCAATAGAAGCTGAAATCCTGATTTTCTTAAGCCCGAGCCCGGCCCGGCCCGACCGTCGGGCCTGAAATAGAGGCCCGAGCCCGGCCCGATGGCACAGCCGGGCCGGGCCGGGCTGCCATGGCCAGCACTAGTCATAGCCCCGGCAGATGAAGCGCGTACCCGCCGGGACTATGCCCGGGGGCTACTGTCGCAACAGTGGAACATGGGGTTCCCCTAGTGTGGCCAAAGTGGGTCCACCACCTGTGGGCCCACTAAGAAGATGGACAAGGCAAGGAGTCAAGACTGGCAGGTGGGCCACCCCATCTGCCCCACGGCTACCTGACAAGCGTGACATCGACAACCACGGCTAAAGGACCAGGTGACCTTCCGGGGTCACCTCCAACCCGGCGAACAACGCGGAGGACCCGAGAGCCCGAACGCCCGGCAGGAGGCCAGGCTCGCTCCCGGGTTTCCCCCTCCGTACGGTGAAGAGGATAAGATTGCCAGCTCCTGCTGGAAGCTCCTAGAAGACTTGGGCACCAAGAATACGAAGGCGCAGCGCGGGGACATGGACGGTGGGGGTGTCAGCCCCTGTCCACCATGTTTTCCCAAAGGTGGACGACCGCACCTAAACCCCCTGAGAAATACCTGGACGAGAGGAGGCCACGTCGCCTCCTAAAGGCCGTTGGGGGGGGGTTCCGCCTAAAACCCCCCACACTCCTCGCATGCCCCTATGGGATCCCCTTAGCCTATAAAAGGAGGACCAAGGCATGGAGGAGGGGAGGAGGAAGGGAAACGAAATAGAAGGGACACAAGCGAGGACTAGCTAGGGCCAAGAGGATAGAGCGAGAGGTGATCTCCTCCGGGTAGGATCTGCTCGTCGTCTACCTCTAGCCACCACCTTCCGGGTTCACACCCGTGACCATCCTTGTAAGCCACACCATGATGATCCACTCAATCCAGACATGCAGGAGTAGGGATTTTAGCCTCCGGACGGCCTGAACCTGGGTAAACTCTCTGTGTCCCTGTGTTGCTTGCTTGTACGATGATCGGAGAGCTTGGCGAGGTACTCCCGGGGAAGGTGTCTTCCAGCCTCCTTCGCGCCCCGTGCCGAACCTAAAAAGGGGGGAATCCTTTACTCCCGGTGTCCGTGATCCGAGAAACGACAAAAACATTAAACATTAAGCAGCGGTATGAAGCAAAAGTGACTTGACATAACTCCCATGTGTCCTCAGAAGCGGTTAGCCATAATAAGTAGAATCATCGGCTTGTCCTTTGTGCTAAAAAGGATTGGGCCATTTGCTGCAATTATTATTGCTCTCTTTTATTTGCTCGCACTTTATTTATTTGTTACTATAAAAATCCATAAAAATCTGTCTGTTAGTGTTTACAGTGAAACCTTGCACAAATCTACAAGCCAACACCTTCTGCTCCTCGATTGGTTTGACACTCTTATTTATCGAAAGTACTGCGATACATCCCCTATACTTATGGGTCATCAATGCTCCGCGTTGTCGCTTCTGCTCCTCCATGTCGTAGCCTCTTCTTCTTCGTCCACACCAAGCAGCTTCTCTTCGTGAATGCTTCCGAGGTTTTCGGCAAGTATCCTCCTGCCGAGTGCAGCGTGGTGGCAACCTGAGTGTCTGGTCCTTTTGGCAACCTTGTTCATGGTCCATTCTTTGCTCTCGGGTGAGCCTCCCCATTTCCGACGGTTCGGCGCCTTTCGAGCCAGGGTGAGGGGGCAGGGGTCCCCCTGGGACATGGAGTAGGATGGTTAGGCACTGGCTCGCCTCCCCTGGAGCAGACGAGGGTTTGCTCCCTATCGCTGGCTCGTGAAGGTTGTGTCTTCCGCTCCCTGGCGTTTCGTTCGCTACTGAGGGCATCAAGACTTCAAGCTGGCCTCTTTGTTTATCTTTTTTTTTTGTTGTTCTTGTTGTTGTAAGCTGTTTACCAGCATCCTGTATCTGCCGTTTTGTGTGGGTGGTTGTATGTGTGCATTGTGTACTCCTTGACCGGTTGGTGGCTTCATTAATTTAAAGCCGGGCTCTGCTCATCTAAAAAAAACATCTCTTTGGATAAATTTTTCAAATGATCAAAATAATCTTTTGGGATGCCGCATTGTGTGTGTCCGCCATCCAAACGGATACAGAGGTGGCCTTGGAGATGCTCTAAGGGGCCGGCCCGGCCCGTTTGGCCAGCTATAACTACTGGAGTAGTTTGTCTCCATGGCCCAAAAAGATCGACGGCATAACTTGGATATGTTGCCCTTCCTTTCTTCCTATCCATCAGTTCCCCCACTGATACCCACAAGTATAGGGGATCGTTGAAGTCTTCGATGTGTAAGTATAGTATCGATCCCACGAGGAGTAGAAGGTATAAGTAATTATCCTCTCAAATAAGAGTGTCACTTCCCTTATTATCTATGCACTAGACAAACTAAAATGATTAAATGATGCAAGTGATTTTGGGTTTTTGGTGTATAGATTGCAATAAAGTAAAATGCTGAAAATGCAATATGACAAGTGAAAGCTCTCAAAGAGAGAAAGCCCAATCCTCTATGCAGCAAGAGGACAAGCTCAAGTGTGTGTTTCTTATAGGTGGAGAGAGTTCCTAAGGGCTACTTAGACTTCATGGTATAAATATTTCTAGAACAACAAGGTAAACATTTTGTCAAGTTTTAATCTTCTTTGGACGGAGCCATAATTAGGAATAGCTAATAAATAAACTACACCTCTTATGATGGATCAAGGTGCCAAGTAAATGACTACACAAGAGTTATTAAGACATAAAGTCCCACCATAGCATTAATCTTTAAGGTCCCCGATACTAATACCCCATAAATAACTTCATAACTTGGTCTCAGGTTTACATGTCCCCCTAAGACCTCCTCAATTCATTACATCATAGTGTTCTCCTATGAGCCCATATAGGTGAAGTGATATGCAGTCGACGTTCGCACAACACCGTCATAGAATTACATCAAAGATAAAAACTAGACAAGATACCAACACATGTTATATAAAAATCATTGCCAATTCATCCTATGCCCCCAGGAACATGAGAGAACTACTCACAACGCCAAGACATGATATGATTCAGTGGTACAAGTGATACAACACAATCTAAAACTATGATCTCCCCACAAAACAATGACAAGTAGCAATTCACAAACATGTAAAATAGCACTTAGACAATGGCTAGGGATCAACCAATCTCAAACTATGAGGGGGATGAAGTGGATCGCGAAGATGGTGATGAAGATGGTGATGGAGATGGTGCTGGTGTTGATGGAGACTCCGGAGGGGGGATGGAGAAGACCTCCGGAGGTGGTTCCGGCGGCGTTTCCCCCCTCCGATCTTCTCCGGCGGCAGCCTTCTGTCTCTCTGCTTCTGGTTTTGTGTTTCTCCGCCGCCTCTCTCTGGAAAACGTCGGGGGACCTTTTATATAAGCGTTTTTAGGTCACAAGGATGCTTCAGGGCGAAGGATCGACGCAAACGGGGCCACGAGGGCAGAAATAGGTGGGCCCACGCGGCCTGGTACTATAACCACGTGGGGCCCCCTATTTTGGCCCTACGGCCTTCGTTCGTTTGCTTCTTTCGCTCCTAGGTCTTCCTCCTTCCAAAATAATGATCCCCGTAAATTTTCAGCTCATTTGGACGTCGTTTGGCTCCCTGAAATATCAAAATATAAAAAATAGGGTTTTTTGCCAGTGCAGGGTTAATTCCAAATAAATGAGGAAACTGTGAATTATCCCCAAAATCATTATAAAACAATGATATAACCCTTATATGATGCAAATATGATTGAAATATGAGAATTATAATGCAAAGTTCACGTATGCATTTTACATGCATCACCCACCATACCCTCTAAAAAAAGAAAAAAAGAAATCAGTTCCCCCACCAAAAGCATAGGGTTAGAGCAACTCCAGCCGTCCCCCTGAGAGCCCCCCCAGCACCCCCTTTTTGACGTCGGCGGCCCATTTTTTTCGTAGTCGCCCCCCCAGTGCCCCCCAAGGCCTCTTTTTTCGCTGGATTTGGCCCAATTTTTATCCGGCGTCCCAGGCCGAACCTAGCGCGCCGGGTTCGGCTTGGGGGCGCCGGCGAAAGGGAAAATGGCGCGAAATGGCGGGAAACCGAGGGAACCGCGCGAAGCTTTCGGCGGGCCCGCCCTGTCAGCGGCACACCGCTTCGTCGTCCTCATCGCCTCGTCTCCCTCGTCGCATTAGTGCTCTGCCGCCGGTCAGACGTACCGCCGTCGAGTCAAATCGGCCACGCGGCGGAGTTACGGCCCCGCCGGTATTTATTACCCCGCCCTCTCACCGCCGGGCACGCCCACACATCTCACCGCCCTCGCCCAACTCAAGCTCCCCTTCTTCGCCGAGAGAACCAATGGAGAGGTACCCTGCAGACGCCGTAGCGGCCAACGGCTTCGGCCGGAACTAGCTGGAGGACTGGGAGGCTCGCCTGCTGTATGAGGGAGGCTACCCAGTCCCGCCGCACATGCGCGTCCCCAGCAACTGGCGGCTCAGCCAGATGGGCCTCCCGGTCCCCCCGTCCCTACCGGCGCGGATCGGCTGGCCGAGATCCACGCCGCCCGCGAGCGGATGACGGACGAGCAGCGGGCGAACCCCATCTGGGACCAGGAGAACAACGTCTCCTGGAATGCCTACTTCGCCGAGCGCCAGCTCCATGACTACACCGGCCTGCCGCCTGCGCCCAAGCGCAACAACAGCGACGACAGGAAGATGTGGTGGGGCATGCCCGGTCGGTCGCTCGCCTATGTCCTCAGCTACATCGAGGACAACAACGAGCCGCGTCTGCAGGACCCGCCGCGCACGTCCGTTCGCCGAGGATGGACGCCGAGGAGGATGTTCGCATCGTCATCCTCCTCTTCCAGCGCTACCCGTTCCGCCGGCTCGATGCCGCGGGCACCGCTCTCCCTCGTCAAGGACGAGCCGGTGGATGAGCCGCCGCGGCCACGCTCCTCCCGCGACATCGTCATCAGGGAGCCCGGCGAAGGCCGCCTGCTGACGCCGAAGAAGGAGCCCGGCACCGGCGGGAGCTCCCTCGGCCGCGCCCTCAAGAAGGGCTTCAAGAAGAAGGCCATGAAGGTGGAGGAGAACTACAACGAGGAGGAGCCTGTGAAGATCGCCATGGCGAACAGCCTCAACGACGTGCTTCTGGCCAAGCTGGAGTACGCGCTGGACTGGTCAGCCCGCGACCACGCGCGGGAGGAGGAGGAGCGCCAACGTCGCGTCGACGCTGAGGAGGCAGAGCTCCTCGCGCGTTACGAGCGCCGCCGCCGCCGTCGCGCCGAGCCGGATCTCATCGTCCTGGACGACAGCGGCGACGAGGGCGAGGCCGGCCCGAGCCACTAGTACCGTAGCGGCGACGACGGCGCAGGATGCAGTGCTCCCCCCCGGTGGCGACGACGACGACGACGGCGGGGACTACACGCAGTTTTACCGCCACTTCGGCATGTAGACGTCGCCGCCGTTTTTTATTGTTTTTCTATGTTTTTTAGTTATCTTGTATGAAATCCGCCTAAGTTTGAACAAATTTCGTCTAAGTTCGTCAAATTTTAGTTTTCTGCAATTATTTTTGTCATTCGACCTGGGGCCACGGCTGAGAATCGGCGCGTCCCCGGTAATCCGGCCTTGGGGCGAACGGCTGGAGTTGCTCTTAGGGTTAGGTAGGCGGCGGCTGCTTTTTCCCCGATCCCGATCGCCATGCCCACCGTAGGCGAGCCGCAGCCGGAGGAGAAGACCATCGTCCTCCCCGATTGGGTGATGCTGGATCGCATCGGCCGCACGCCCTGCCACAACGGCCTGGATGCTGCTCGTGTGGCTGTCAAGAAGAACAAGACCGCCGCTCCACTCGACATGGACGGCGGTCCCTCCTGCTACGTGTCCTTCACCCTCGCGGCTCCTCGAAAAGGGGTCTCCTACCTCAACCTCCACTGGCCCAAGGAACAAGGATCAGGCATCCGGCCCGCCTTTCCCTACGTCCGGGCAACCCACAAGGACCTCGTCCTCTTCGACATCTCCGTCCCGCCGAGCCCGATTTGCGACCTGGACGCCCCGCCAGATCTGTTCGTCTACACCGCCGTTCCGTCGCCATCGGTGCAGCGGCTCCCTAGGTGCAGCAAGGACGGGTCCCTGATGGATAATGGCACCACAGGCATCCTGCGGCTCACGGAGGACTGCTACATCGTTGCGGACCTCGATGTCTACCCAAAAGAAGCAGGCATGCATGCCCAACTCTGCGTCTTCGACTCCGTCACCAAAGAGTGGGAAATCATCCCCGAGATGTCTGCCCCGCAGCCGCAGGACCAGAGCAATGGCGGTCAGTTCCCCAACCTCTGGTCAACCGATACCGTGCTTTCTTTTGCTGGCCGTTTCCTGTGCTGGATTGACCACTTCAGCGGTGTCCTGCTATGTGACTTCTCCAACTCCATGGCGCTCCGATTTGTTCCTTTCCCTGGAGAAAAAGAGTACCATGATGCGGTACGGGTTGAAAGGTACTTCCCGCAGAGATTCCGAAGTGTGTCCATCAGCCAAGGCAAGATGTGCTTTGTCCACATTGACAATGACTTCCATGACCGACTCCACGATCCCTGGAACCACCTTCAGCTTCCTGAGAAAAGCCATGGGCAGCAGCAGCCTCCCCAGAAAATCACCATTTGGACTTTGAACACCAAGTTCGAGTGGGAGCTACATCATGTGATCAAACTGCATAGTCTCTGGATGCAACTTGATTACCAAGTTCTAGACATACATCAACGTCTTCCCGAGCTCCCAATCATCAGCGCTGATGACCCCCATCTTCTGTGTTGCATGTTAAGGGAGAAAGAATTTGGTGGTAAGGGGTGGATGATCATGGTTGACGACCATGCATGTCTGCGGTCATGTTTTCCTGAGTCTGAGTCTGCTGATGCAAAAGCTCGCCTTGACCAGTTTCCTACTACCCCCCTACTATCAACCGTTTTCTCCAAATACCTTGGAAGGCCAACAGGTAACCAGAAGAAGCTCTCTTATTATTCAAATGCTATGATGTCCCTTTTATGTACGTTCTTACATAGTACTACCTAACACATGGTTGCCTTTGCTTAGCTTTCTGTTGGATATGTTGCTGTAATAATCGTGTTTTGCTTGTTTTATCTTCCCTATATGATGCAATACATATGCTGCCTGGTTGCGTTGCCCGTAGGATTCTCAAGGGTAATTGAACTCTCGCTTTGCGGCACGTTTAATAGCTACTGTACGATGCCTTCTAGACCCATACCGCTCTACTAATCAGGGTTGTTATTTTCTCTTGCTTTATTTCTGTATTGAAATTTCTATTTTGCTGCCTTCTGACGTTGCATCGCGGACTTCTAGTGTCGCTCTGCTATAGTAATATATTAGTCAGCTGAAGCATTTAATATACTAGCATATATGGCCAAAAAAATTTGGATATGCGAAAATAAATTTACTACATGTTAACTTTTATTTTTGCATTACACGGTCTCATTTAGCAGTTGCCACAAAAATGGATCGACCCATGTAACCCTAGCCTCATCCAGTCATCCCTATAGCACGACCTGTCCAGGCCATAAGCATTCAAAACCTATAGAACCAAAGCGCTACCGCTCTCCAGGACAATATCCCAGACAGAAGAACACATGCATAGGTTTCAGCAAAGCAAGCACTTGTACAGATAGAAATTTTGGCCCAAGGTGAAACCCAAACCGAACCATTTTGGCTCGTGTTGGACTGGGAGTCTGGGACAAAAAGCTTGCATCTACATTCAATGCATCTCAACCTGGATCCGATTTCCTCCATCCAATACCATGTTTTCCTTTCACGTTTGGTCTATATCCCTTCGAAGGTGTAGGTACTGGAGCTTTACCATTCCGTCCATGGATGTTTAAATTCCCTACAGGGTAGATAAGTAGTTCTATAAGAACTGCACAGAGTGATTTGTTTGTGCTTCAGTTTTATGAAAAATGGTGTCGTTTCTATGGTACCATGCCCGCCACCATAAGAATAGCATTTTCACACGGCATCTTCATTTTGTCCATTCTATCAGTACCCAATCTGAGCCAGTTCTATGCATAAATTCCTATGCGGAGCGATATCCCAGGCTTGGTCAAGACTTTGCCTAAGGGCTCTATATTTTGTGAAGTTCATAACAGCGTAGTATCCATCTTCTGTCTCAACGCCACAGATGCTGCAGGTTGGTAACACATTAGGGCATGGTGTTCTTCTGTTAGCCTGAATCGCAAGCCTTTTGGTAGCGAGCTTCCATGCAAAGACTGAACAAAATCAACACCCTATGCAGATCAAACTTATTTTGCGTATCAATTAGAATTTGTACAGCAAAAAATAGTGCCACTGAAGATCCATGTTCTTTTGCTTAGATCTATGTCTGCAGTCCGCATTGGTTCCGTGCAGTTGCAATTGCTCATGCCGCTTCTCTTGCTGTAGTTTGTCACCCAATATCTGTCTTTATCATGTTTCCTGCGTACTGGGGAAAAAATTCAGCACATCAGAATTCAGCAGTACACCAAGGTCCAGCCCCTTTGCATTCAATCACGCGACATAGCACTTCCAAGAGCTCCTCCCAAAGAGGAAGGAGCAACCTTGGGCATCACAAAGCGGGTGTAGCACTCACAACTGAGACAGCGACAGCTCAATTTGGAAGGCTGATAAGAGAGCTTGCAGGAGAATCCTTGGAGGCACTCCCCTATCGAGCATCACCAGTCTTTTGTGGTGGAAGACATAGATCCTAGCCAACACGTCGATCGTGGCCGGCTCTGCGGTGAACCTGTTGCGGAGAACATCCGGCCTTGGCACCCCAAAAACCATGCAAGGCGATCTATCTGTTTCTTTGGCGACGGTTTTCAGTCGCATACCGCGCATGATTGTATGATGGATGAACGGACGATGGTTGTTGTGGTTCCGAGTGGGACTCTGCTTGACGAACGCAAACGGTTTAAAAAAAAAGGACAGACCCAGTGCTAGAAGCTCCCACACCAGGTGGGGTCTGGGGAAGGATTATACGAGTCAAGCCTTACCCCCGCAAAGTGCAATGCAGAGAGGCTGACTCGAACCCAGGACCTCTTGGTAGAATTAAACAAGGGACACAACAAAGGATGGACGAAACGTACCAAGAGAGAAACGATGCCGCTTTTATTATTATTAGGTATAGATTGTTGCCATGAATCTTTTGTTAGGGTGTTCCAAGTGTTTGACTTTTAGCAGCTCCTGTTGTGTAGGTGCACTATACTGTACATCGGTAATAAGCGTTGGTCCTTCTGCTATCAAGTTGTCCTTGAGAACCAAGTGTTTGACTTTTAGCACCTCCTGTTGTGTAGGTGCACTATACTGTACATCGGTAATAAGCGTTGGTCCTTCTGCTATCAAGTTGTCCTTGAGAACCTAGGATCCTCTATTTCTCCTTGTTGGAGCTTTTGCTCTTTATGGAACTATCCATTATCTGTACGTATAGTTGATTCATTGGGCAGCCTTCTGTTGCTACTAGTCTGGTGTGCTTTTTTGAAGTGAACTCTAGGAACCACACTATTGTGATTGCTCTAGTAAAGCATAAAACTGGATGGTTCGAGCAGATGTTTTGTACGTTTAGATGATATTAATGAATGTAACACATTTTTTGTTGCTAACAGTTTTAGAATGTGTTTTGTTGGGTTTATTTAGGTCAATCAGGTCACATATCTTTTGGATGTTTTTGTTAGTGTCCTTTTGTTTCAGAGAGTATGTACTTTTTATATCTTGTAATAGCATACTGTGCCAGTTAAAAGCCATTAGGTACCTTCTCATGTGACTATCTTCCTCTTGATTCATGCCTCGCCCACATCCTTGCACCTGGACTATTTGCTAGGACTCCATTATTCTTGAGTCCGCTGCCCTATCCCTGCCTTTGTTCTTGTGCCACCTGGGCAAACACCCCCATGCCAGCTGTCTGCAGCATGGTTGACACCGGTCCCCTGCATGTCAGTTTAAGCCCTACCAGCTGATTGAGATCTGATCGAGAAAGGCGATACCGGCTCATTGAGGCCACAAACGCCATGTCATGGCTATGTGGTGTTCTCATATAAATAAGCTTTGGTGGTCGCAAAAAAATAAAAATACTTTGATGACAAGTTAGCTGAGAGCTAACGGTGAAGAGCACACCGTCATTACCAGCTGAAACCAGATCAAGTATACGACGCCATTACCTTTACATTAATATATTAAGGGCGAAGCTATTTTCTTTATCAATATACCCCAATGCAATTTCATTTCTTTTTGTTTTGTTTTGTCTATTTCTGTTTTGAACTATTATTGTGTACATCAATTTTAAGTGGCAATTCATCTTATCTGTCCATACTGCTCGCAAGTTGTTCAGATGGCGTATATATCTGAATGATTTTTATTTCTATTTCAAAGGGGTGACATGGGACAAAGATAAGGTCGCCACTCGTCTTTCAAAGAAGCATAAGCCTGCAAGGTTTCGTTCAAAGAACCGCAAGCTCTGCAAGGTAAAGACCTGGAATCTGGTGACCGGTGTTGAGCACTGGCGACGCTTTTATCGAAGATGATGTTTCTTTATGGCAAGTGTAACATCCCCAGCTTGTTAATGAAAAATACGAAGAATTTTTCCACCTTTTGCATTCTTGTTTGCATCATGGCATCCATATGAATTTGCTTTTCCTAACAAACCAACTTATGCAAGCAATTGAAATGGGGAAGCCTAACCTTCCCAAAACTTCCAACCTAAATGCAATGCCCAACTTGGTAACAACTAAATGAACTTCCAAATTGTTTAGGAAGTTCCAATTTTGCATTTTACAACCAACTCTCAAATTCCAAATTTTGTCAAATAAGAAATGCATATGAGAATCCAAAATGAGTTCACTTCCATTCTATTTTTGAAACCAAGATAGGCTTTCCAAAAATTCAAAATAAATTCATGGGGAGCTTCACTGATATGTTGGGAGCCTCCATGATTAATTTCACTATTTTTGAAAATGTTTAATTGCTCCAATTAAATACATTTTTGTAATTCATTAAAATGATCATAATACTAAACTATGAACAAATCTGGTTCTAAACATTTTATTTTGGGGCACCAAATTTTGTGGAGGTACTAAGTGTTATGGGGAGCCTGTATGAATTTTCCGAGATTTTATAAAAATTGTTTAGTGCCTGAATAAAATCAATACATTGCTCCTGGTTTTGTATTTGAAAAAGAAAAGGGAAAAGTTCAAATCGCTGACAGTGGGTCCCCCTGTCAGCCTCTCTTCTCTTCCTCTCCCTCACTGTGCCGCCGTGGTGCACTGGCACCATGCCGTGCTGCCGGCGCCGCGCCACCTGCCTCCCTGGAGGTCAAGTGGCCTCCCGACGCCACCTGCTCCGCACGCCTCTCCTTTTCCTCCCCATTCCCCTCCTCGCGCGAAGCCCTAACCCTAGCGTCTCCGCCGTCGTCGCCATTGTCGGCCACCGAGCCCCGCCGTCGACCGCCTCTGCCCCGAGCGAATCGAAGCGGGGGAAAGCACCGCCGGGTCGCCCTCTAGCTCCTCCGCCGACACCCGCTTGCTGGGAGGGCCGGACGCGAGCTAATCGCGCCTTTCCTTCCGACGCTGTCCAGCGCTCGCCGTCGTCGTCTTCGCCAAATTCCGGCCACCACGGGCCTCCTCCGACCAAGCCGAGCCTCCCCAACCATCCAGGGTGAGTTGCTGCTCCTCCAGGACACCCCCTCTCTCCTCCTCCCCCTCTGTGGCCTCGCATTCGTGCGGGATGCCGCCGACCGCCCGCCATGGCCGTGGCCTGTCGCGCACGCACACGTCTTCCTGCGCCCTCCCTCCGCCACCAGCACTCGGGCGGCTACCGCCCCCACCTAGCACACGCTATGCACCCACGCGTAGACGCGCATCGCCGCCGGAACATGGTCGTCGCCGGCCGGTTTCTCCGTCGGGAGCCGCTGCGCGCGTGCCCTGCTTCCCCGGCCTGGACCCCGGCCTGTCCGGCCAGGAGGCCGGTTGGCTCGGGCAGGAGCACGGCCCTGCTTCCGGCCTGGGCTCAGCTTGGGCCGGCACGAGGCCGGCCGTTTCGGCCACACCCCCAGCCTAGGCCGGCCAAAGGCCGGAGGCTTCGGGAGCACCCCCGGCCTGCAGCCCGGCCTGGCCGGCTTGAGGCCGGCCTGTCTGGCAAAACTGTTTTTCCTTTTTGGGTTTAAAACCAATTTGAATATCTAATAACTAATTGAATATTGATCCAAATTTGGCAAATTAAATATCAAATTGTCCAGGAAAATAAACTCTCCCAAATGGAATCGTTGTAACTTTCTTTTGAATTTATTTTCCTTTGGTTTAATTAAGAATTCCTAAAATGGTATAAATAATACCTAATTTGGGAAAATCATAATTCGATAAATATTTAACCAAAAATTATGAATAAAATATCAAATTGATCAGTGCTTCAAATGCTATCCAATTATGGTAATATGCTTCAAATGCTATCCAATTATGGTAATATCAACTCATGATCCCAAATATTTAATTGATGTTATTCATAAATTGGTTAAACGAATTAAATTCAAATAATTATTTAATTCACTTTTTATTCATCGATAATTGGAAATTCACAAATGAGGTACCAAAATGATCGGAAGAACAAAACCTATTTAATCATGTCATGATCATGCATATTTGAGCCACTTCTCTAATAATGAATAATAATTATAAATAATGTGTTCACTAAGATAAATATGGGGTTGCTTCCAAATAATTGCACTAATTATTTGGCTCTCCATTTAATTTTGCTATTAAATTTATGATGATATCTTTGCATAATCTTGTCATGTCATCATGTGATTGTGCATTGCACCTTGTCTTCGTATGATTTATTGGTTCTTCTATTATTTTGTGTATCGATAGATTCCGGAGTCGAGGGTTCCCCTATCTACCCCGACGAGATGTACTACACGCCCCGGCAGCAAGGCAAGAGATAACCTAACCTTCTTGGCATCTAGCATCCTAATGTTTTTAAAAACTTATTTTATCCACCATAATATTGCATGCGATTCCTTTTGTCTCTTTTGATCAAGATGTAGCGTATCCTATGAATGGATGTTTATCCCCTGAACCATCACATGTTTCCCCTCCTATAAACCCTAGGTTTGATGTGTTGGCCGGAGACCAAGATTTAATTATTGTAGCTAGATTCTTAGCAATGCTTAACCATGCTTAGTTAAATGCTATAGTGGTCCGTTGATTTTAATTCCATGATGTTGAAGGAATGTCGGACATGGTGGTTACTTAATTTAATTTGCTTAAAAGGCTTGGGTGAGTTGCCATCGGGGATGGTGTTTTGCCTCACTCTTGCCCCTAGGTGCGAGTTCCTGTCTTTGGACTCGAGGTTTGAGTGTGCTGCCATTGGTGGGTGTATGGGCGCCTTACTAACTGAATAACTTGTGCGGGCGTATCCAAGGGTCCTCTAGTTCGGTTTTCCATTTGCGTGTGAGTGGAAAAGAAGATGTTGCGGAGGATTTGTGTTTAGGACGTGGCGATGGGGCAGGGGCTGAAATAGGCTGGGTAAACTTGCCCTGTGGCCACTGATGACTCTTGGATAGTCTCACGCGAGGTAAAGGTTTAACCGCGCCCGCTTGCCGGCCTTCCCCGGAAGAGGGCCAATCAGGTGAGCCGGACGGTACCAATGGGTAAATTAGTACACCCCTGCAGGGTTAATCTTTTCGAAAAGCCGTGTCCACGGTTATGGACGCCTTGGGAATGGATTTACGGGATCATAAAGAACTTTAACCTAATTAAAATTTGGCAGCTAAAGGTTGCATTTCAACGTGTGACAAAAGGTTCATTTTCTCGAGGGTGATTCGAGGGAGTGCCTTTGGTGGAGAAGAGTGGTTTGGCTACAAGTTGGTTCGCCGAGAACCGAAGATGAAAAAGTTACTCTCTTACCCCTTTTGGAAAACATTCTGAGTAGACGGTGCCATGTGTCCTTATGTCGTTTAACAAGCAAAACTAGCTTTATGCAAATTAGCTACATATACAGTTTTAGAGCCTCCATCAACATTGGGCCTCTATCGCCCTACTAAATTTGCGAGTACGTCGTACTCAGTCTCTTTTTGCTGCCTTTATGACTTTGTTTCAGAGGAGGACGACACTGAGCAGCTAGGTGGGTTCTTCGTGGACGTCGACTAGTAGTCCGGGGTTCCCAGGTGGCAGCTTGGGACCGTGGAACAAGCTGGCTGGGATTATTTTATCTGTAGGCCTCTTAGGCCATATTTGCATCTTGTTGTTAGACAACACTACCTCGCTTCCGCTTGATGAATTGTTGGATCTGTGATCCCTTTTGTGTGTAATATTTGTATCTTTCTCATATATGAGTTGCTATATGAGTTTTTGTGTCGTAGAGTCTGCAATGTGCCAGTTGTTCCACAAGTCTTGATCTCTTAACTATACATGATAGCTATGTCTGAGCTTATGTCATGATCGAAGTGTTGTGTGCCGATGATCCATTCCGAGCGCACCTGCCAAAGGTTTTGGCCTGGGATTGGTAAACCCAGTAACCTTCGATTGTGTAGCATGACCGGTTGCACAAAGCTTCACTGTATAGTTCTGGGGTCGGGGCGCTACAAGTTGGTATCAGAGCAGGACTGCCTGTAGGAAACCCTTTCTATTGGTCGATGTCGAGTCTAGTTTGAAAATTATTTATAACCTAAAAATGAGTTGTGAAAACCTTGTTAGGATTTTTTTTACTCCTTATCCAACTCGCTCTACTCTGATTCTTACCTCTATTTGTTTTAAGCTTGGTGTCAAGTTTAGGTTCTCGGGGTTTGGGTTCTTACCGTCCAGTTATGTCTCGAGTCCGTGGTATCCGTTTGATATCGCCACGATGACGTGATGTCACCGTGGTTGGCTAAATCTGTTTTGTGTTTGAGCTATCTAATTTCTCCATATCTGCAAGGACTCAAATGATCTATCCTAATTGTTCAGAGTTGGTTACTAACTATGTCCTTGTCCAACTCTTCAGAATGGCTCCCATCCATCGTGGTAACCCCGGTGACCCTAATGCTCTGCTGCCACCCTCAATGGCGGAGGTCCTGATGGCCATCGAGGAGAACCAGCTATGGAATGACCGTCTGCTCGAGTAGCTGGTGTAGCAAGGGGCCAGCAGGAACAACGACTGCAACACTCTCATCGCGTTTTTGCGGTCCCAACCTCCTACCTTCACTGAAGCTAAGGAGCCGCTTGATGCGGATGATTGGCTCCGGGCTCTTGAGCGCAAGTTTGCCGCTCTGCACGTTCCGGTGGCGGAACAGGTCAATTTCGCCACCTATCTGCTGAATGGAGCCGCCGGCTCCTGGTGGGAGAGCCACGTGTCAATGTTTGACGCGGGCCATGTCTTCACTTGGGCGGATTTCCGCGCCGCCTTCCGTGCGGCGTACATCCCCAAGCCCATCATGGACCTCAAGAGGAGGGAGTTCCTGGACTTGACCCAGGGACGCATGGACGTCCAAGCCTATGGGCGGGAGTTCAACCACCTCTCCCGTTACGCCCCTCGGGACGTGACAAATGATGAGGACAAGCAATACCTCTTCCGCAAGGGGCTCGCCCCTCGCCTCCGATACGAGCTCCTACCCTTCAAGTTCCAGTCCTACCAGGAGCTCTACAACCAGGCTCTCACTATGGAGCAGGGTAGGAAGGAGCTAGAGGCTTCCAGGAGGCCAGCTCCCACCGACAACCAGAGCTCCTCTTCCTCTGAGGGCAAGAAGCGCAGGGTCTTTGTGCCCTTCAGCACCGTGCCTCGTGCACCCTTCGCGCCAAGGCCTTCAGGGTTCAGGCCACCTCCGCCTCGCCCAGCTACCTCGACCTTGGGTGCGGCTGTAAGTAGCTTCCGCCCTCAGCTGCCTCCACCACCACCGAGGCTCACTTTCTTCGCTTGTGGCCAGTCGGGGCACTACTCCCGGGAGTGTCCCCAGAAGGCACCGGCTATCGCAGCACCTGCACCAGCACCCTCTACCCCAGCCCCCAAGTCCATGACCGTCAGCCATGGCTGCCTGAACCACGTCTCAGCTGAAGGAGTCGAAGAGGACCCCGGAGTTCTCATGGGTACGCTTCGAATCAATGCATATCCAGCTTCAGTCTTATTTGATTCTGGAGCATCACATTCATTCATATCCATATCATATGCACACAACCATCAAATACCATTTGCAAATATGGACTGCCCGCTAGTGGTCAAGACCCAGGCTCTAGTTGGCACACAAATTGGATAGCTCCTGAGGTTCAGATCTCCGTAGGGTCAATACCCTTTCCCTTCTCATTGATAGCCCTGAAGTCAGAGGGGATCGATGTTATTCTGGGTATGGATTGGATAGTCAAGTATCAGGCCAACCTGGATTGTGCTGCCAAGACTGTCACAGTGATCCACCCAAGCTATGGGGAAGTGCGTTACTGGTCCCCAACTTCTGCAACTCCGTCCGCAGCCACTCCTCTCTCTCCGGAGATCAGTCTATGGTTCCTGGAAGGAACCACCCCGCCAGAAATGCATGAAGTTGCTGTGGTGTGTGATTTCCCCGATGTTTTCCCGGAGGAATTGCCCGGCATGCCACCTGATCGCAGCGTGGAGTTTGTGATTGAGTTGGTTCCGGGAACCGCCCCAATTTCCAAAAGGCCCTACCGCATGCCAACGGAAGAGCTAACTGAACTAAAGAAGCAACTTGATGAGCTGCTAGAAAAAGAATTCATCTGGCCGAGTAGCTCACCTTGGGGCTGCCCGGTCATCTTTGTCAAGAAGAGGGATACCAATGTTCCTCGGCTGGTTGTTGATTACCGCCCTTTGAATGCGGTGACCATCAAGAACAAGTATCCCATTACTCGAATAACTGACCTATTCGATCAACTAGCTGGTGCCACGGTATTCTCCAAGATGGATCTGAGGTCAGGCTACGATCAGATAAAAATCCGAAAGGAGGATATTCCGAAGACGGCTTTCACTACCCGTTATGGGTTATATGAGTACACCGTCATGTCCTTCGGCCTCACAAATGCTCCGGCTACATTCATGAGGCTGATGAACTCCATCTTCCACGAGTACCTCGACAAGTTCGTCATCATTTACATCGATGACATCCTTGTCTACTCCAAAACCGAAGAAGAACATGCTGAGCATCTCCGACTAGTCTTGACCAAGCTTCGAGATCACCGCCTCTATCCCAAGTTCTCCAAGTGTGAGTTTTGGCTGAAGGAGCTCATTTTTCTTGGTCATGTGGTGTCAGCTGCTGGAGTAGCGGTGATACCAGACAAGATTTAGGCAATCTTGGATTGGCCAACTCCCAAGTCCGTCAAAGATATCCGAAGCTTCCTCGGGTTGGCGGGTTATTACCGCCGATTCATCGAGGGCTTTTCCAAGATAGCCAAGTCACTGACTGACCTCCTCAAGAAGAATAAACAATTTGTGTGGTCAGACAAGGCTGAAGAGAGTTTCTAAACCCTCAAGGTCAAGCTCACCACCACTCCGGTGCTTGTCCTTTCTGACACCGACAAAGACTTTGTCGTATATTGTGATGCATCACTCCAAGGCTTGGGCTGTGTTTTGATGCAAGAAGGCCATGTTGTCGCCTATGCCTCCCGTCAACTCAAACCACATGAGCAAAATTATCCAACTCATGATCTAGAGCTTGCTGCTGTGGTACATGCTCTGAAGCAATGGAGGCCCTACCTGTTGGGCAACCGTTGCGAGATCTACTCCGATCATCAAAGTCTGAAGTATCTCTTCACCCTGCCGGAACTGAACTTGAGACAGAGAAGATGGTTGGAATTAATAAAAGACTATGATGTGACCCTCAACTATCAGCCCGGCAAGGCCAATGTCGTGGCCGATGCTTTTAGTCGCAAGGCCTATTGCAACACCGTGATGGTTGAAAAGGCACAACCGGCTCTCCACGAGGAATTTGCTCGGTTAAATCTGGAGATTGTTCCCTCCGGATATCTAGCTAACCTCGAGATCAAATCCACTCTTGAGGATGAAATCAAGGCCGCCCAGCAAAATGATGCTGAAATCCTCGAGATCAAAGAGAAGATAGCTAATGGGAAGGCCAATTGTTTCTCGGTTGATGACAATGGTGTTGTCTATTTTGGTGACCGTCTAGTGGTGCCCAAGAGTGGGAATACAAAAGAGTTAATCCTCTCAGAAGCTCATGAGTCACCCCTCTCTATTCATCCGGGTAGCACCAAAATGTACCAAGATATTCGCCCTCAATTCTGGTGGCCTTGCATGAAGCGCGAGATCGCCGATTATGTTGCTGAATGCGACGTTTGTCGCCGAGTGAAGGCTGAACATCAAAGGCTAGCTGGTACCCTTCACCCCATAGCCATTCCCGAGTGAAAATGGGATGAAGTGGGTATGGATTTCATCACCGGATTTCCAATATCACAAAAGGGCAATAATGGCATCTGGGTCGTTATCGACCGCCTATCCAAGGTAGCCCACTTCCTTCCGGTTCGCGAGGACATAAATGCAAAGTAATTGGCCGAGTTATATGTTGCCCGCATTGTTCCTCTTCACGGTGTTCCACTGAGGATCATCTCATACCGTGGGAGCCTATTCGTATCCAAATTCTGGCAGGCTTTCCAAAATGCTATGGGAACCCGTCTTAACTTCAGCACAGCTTATCATCCTCAAACTGACGGTCAAACTGAGAGGGTGAACCAAGTTCTTGAGAACATGCTTCGGGCATGTGTCATATCCTTCGGCAAGGGTTGGGAAAAATACCTCCCTCTCGCCGAGTTCTCCTACAACAACAGCTATCAGGCTAGCCTCCAAATGGCTCCCTTTGAGGTTCTCTATGGGAGAAAATGCCGAACTCCTCTAAATTGGTCTGAAACCGGAGAGAGGCCACTCTTCGGTCCGGATGTGATAAATGAAGCCGAGGAGAAAGTCCGTATCATTCGGGATAATCTCAAGGCTGCTCAATCCCGGCAGAAAAGCTACTATGACAAGAACCATCAAGAGGTCCGCTATGAAATTGGTGACAAGGCCTATCTTCGAGTCTCTCCTCTCCGAGGCGTTCGTCGCTTCGGGATCAAGGGCAAACTGGCACCTCGCTATGTTGGCCCTTTCACCGTCCTAGCCAAGCGAGGAGACCTCTCTTATCAACTCGAGTTACCTCCCAACTTCCCGGATGTGCATGATGTATTTCATGTCTCCCAACTCCGTCGATGCTTCAAGGATCCAATCCGTGGGGTTGATCATGTGGCGTTGGATATCCAAGAGGACTTGACTTACCGCGAGCGGAAAGGAAAACCCGCAACAAGACCATCAAGTTCCTAAAAATCCAATGGTCTAACCATTCCGAGGAAGAAGCCACATGGGAGCGAGAAACTAGCCTTCGTCAGGAATACCCCGCCTTCTTCACTCAAGCCTAGAATCTCGGGACGAGAATCTTGTAAGGAGGGTAGAATTGTAACAGCCCCAGCTTGTTAATGAAAAATACGAAGAATTTTTCCACCTTTTGCATTCTTGTTTTCATCATGGCATCCATATGAATTTGCTTTTCCTAACAAACCAACTTATGCAAGCAATTGAAATGGGGAAGCCTAACCTTCCCAAAACTTCCAACCCAAATGCAATGCCCAACTTGGCAAGAACTAAATGAACTTCAAATTGTTTAGGAAGTTCCAATTTTGCATTTTACAACCAACTCTCAAATTCCAAATTTTGTCAAATAAGAAATGCATATGAGAATCCAAAATGAGTTCACTTCTATTCTATTTTTGAAACCAAGATAGGCTTTCCAAAAATTCAAAATAAATTCATGGGGAGCTTCACTGGTATGTTGGGAGCCTCCATGATTAATTTCACTATGTTTGGAAATGTTTAATTCCTCGAATTAAATACATTTTTGTAATTCATCAAAATGATCATAATACTAAACTATGAACAAATCTGGTTCTAAACATTTTATTTTGGGGCACCAAATTTTGTGGAGGTACTAAGTGTTATGGGGAGCCTGTATGAATTTTCCGAGATTTTATAAAAATTGTTTAGTGCCTGAATAAAATCAATACATTGCTCCTGGTTTTGTATTTGAAAAAGAAAAGGGAAAAGTTCAAATCGCTGACAGTGGGTCCCCCCTGTCAGCCTCTCTTCTCTTCCTCTCCCTCACTGTGCCGCCATGGCGCACTGGCACCATGCCGTGCTGCCGGCGCCGCGCCACCTGCCTCCCTGGAGGTCAAGTGGCCTCCCGACGCCACCTGCTCCGCACGCCTCTCCTTTTCCTCCCCGTTCCCCACCTCGCGCGAAGCCCTAACCCTAGCTTCTCCGCCGTCGTCGCCGCTGTCGGCCACCAAGCCCCGCCGTCAACCGCCTCTGCCCCGAGCGAATCGAAGCGGGGGAAAGCACCGCCGGGTCGCCCTCTAGCTCCTCCGCCGACGCCCGCTTGCTGGGAGGGCCGGACACGAGCTAATCGCACCTTTCCTTCCGACGCTGTCCACCGCTCGCCGTCGTCGTATTCGCCAAATTCCGGCCACCACGGGCTTCCTCCGACCAAGCCGAGCCTCCCCAACCGTACAGGGTGAGTTGCTGCTCCTCCAGGACACCCCCTCTCTCCTCCTCCCCCTCTGTGGCCTCGCATTCGTGCGGGATGCCGCCGGCCGCCCGCCATGGCCGTGGCCTATCACGCACGCACACGTCGCCCTGTGCCCTCCCTCCGCCACCAGTACTCGGGCGGCTACCGCCCGCACCTGGCACACGCTATGCACCCACGTGTAGACGCGCATCGCCGCCGGAACATGGTCGTCGCCGGCCGGTTTCTCCGTCGGGAGCCGCCACGCGCGTGCCCTGCTTCCCCGGCCTGGACCCCGGCCTGTCCGGCCAGGAGGCCGGTTGGCTCGGGCAGCAGCCCGGCCCTGCTTCCGGAGGCCGGCCTGTCTAGCAAAACTGTTTTTCCTTTTTAGGTTTAAAACCAATTTGAATATTTAATAACTAATTGAATATTGATCCAAATTTGGCAAATTAAATATCAAATTGTCCAGGAAAATAAACTCTACCAAATGGAATCATTGTAACTTTCTTTTGAATTTATTTTCCTTTGGTTTAATTAAGAATTCCTAAAATGGTATAAATAATACCTAATTTGGGAAAATCATAATTCGATAAATATTTAACCAAAAATTATGAATAAAATATCAAATTTATCAGTGCTGCAAATGCTATCCAATCATGGTAATATCAACTCATGATCACAAATATTTATTGATGTTATTCATAAATTGGTTAAACGAATTAAATTCAAATAATCATTTAATTCACTTTTATTCATCGATAATTGAAATTCACAAATGAGGTACCAAAATGATCGGAAGAACAAAACCTATTTAATCATGTCATGTTCATGCATATTTGAGCCACTTCTCTAAAAATGAATAATAATTATAAATAATGTGGTCACTAAGATAAATATGAAGTTGCTTCCAAATAATTGCACTAATTATTTGGCTCTCCATTTAATTTTGCTATTAAATTTATGATGATATCTTTGCATAATCTTGTCATGTCATCATGTGATTGTGCATTGCACCATGTCTTCGTGTGATTTATTGGTTATTCTATTATTTTGCGTATCGATAGATTCCGGAGTCGAGGGTTCCCCTATCTACCCCGACGAGCCGTACTACACGCCCCGGCAGCAAGGCAAGAGATAACCTAACCTTCTTGGCATCTAGCATCCTAATGTTATACAAACTTATTTTATCCACCATAATATTGCATGCGATTCCTTTTGTCTCTTTTTATCAAGATGTAGCGTATCCTATGAATGCATGTTTATCCCCTGAACCATCACATGTTTCCCCTCTTATAAACCCTAGGTTTGATGTGTTGGCCGGAGACCAAGATTTAATTATTGTATCTAGATGCTTAGCAATTCTTAGCCATGCTTAGTTAAATGCCATAGTGGTCCGTTGATTTTAATTCCATGAAGTTGATGTTGAAGGAATGTCGGACATGGTGGTTACTTAATTTAATTTGCTTAAAAGGCTTGGGTGAGTTGCCATCGGGGATGGTGTTTTGCCTCACTCTTGCCCCTAGGGGCGAGTTCCTGTCTTCGGACTCAAGGTTTGAGCATGCTGCCATTGGTGGGTGTATGGGCGCCTTACTAACTGAATAACTTGTGCGGGCGTATCCAAGGGTCCTCTAGTTCGGTTTTCCATTTGCGTGTGAGTGGAAAAAAGATGTTGCGGAGGATTTGTGTTTAGGACGTGGCGATGGGGCAGGGGCTGAAACAGGCTGGGTAAACTTGCCCTGTGGCTACTGATGACTCTTGGATAGTCTCACGCGAGGTAAAGGTTTAACCGCGCCCGCTTGCCGGCCTTCCCCGGAAGAGGGCCAATGAGGTGAGCCGGACGGTACCAATGGGTAAATTAGTACACCCCTGCAGGGTTAATCTTTTCGAAAAGCCGTGTCCGCGATTACGGACGCCTTGGGAATGGATTTACGGGATTATAAAGAACTTTAACCTAATTAAAATTTGGCAGCTAAAGGTTGCATTTCAACGTGTGACAAAAGGTTCATTTCCTCGAGGGTGATTCGAGTGAGTGTCTTTGGTGGAGAAGAGTGGTTTGGCTACAAGTTGGTTCGCCGAGAACCGAAGATGAAAAAGTTACTCTCTTACCTCTTTTGGAAAACATTCTAAATAGACGGTGCCATGTGTCCTTATGTCGTTTAACAAGCAAAACTAGCTTTATGCAAATTAGCTACATATACAGCTTTAGAGACTCCGTCAACATTGGGCCTATATCGCCCTACTAAACTTGCGAGTACGTCGTACTCAGTATCTCTTTGCTGCCATTATGACTTTGTTTCAGAGGAGGACGACACCGAGCAACTAGGTGGGTTCTTCGTGGACGTCGACTAGTAGTCCGGGGTTCCCAGGTGGCAGCTTGGGACCGTGGAACAAGCTGGCTGGGATTATTTTATCTTCAGGCCTCTTAGGCCATATTTGCATCTTGTTGTTAGACAACACTACCTCGCTTCCGCTAGATGAATTGTTGGATATGTGATTCCTTTTGTGTGTAATATTTGTATCTTTCTCATATATGAGTTGCTATATAAGTTTTTGTGTCGTAGAATCTGCAATGTGCCAGTTGTTTCACAAGTCTTGATCTCTTAACTATACATGATACCTATGTCTGAGCTTATAGCATGATCGAAGTGTTGTGTGCCGATGATCCATTCTGAGCGCACCTGCCAAAGGTTTTGGCCTGGGATTGGTAAACCCAGTAACCTTCGATTGTGTAGCATGACCGGTTGCACAAAGATTCGCTGTATATTTCTGGGGTCGGGACGCTACAGCAAGTCAAAGGGCAAAATATTGCATCGATGTGATGCACTTGATGTACTGAATATCTAGCTTCCTAAAACGTCTTACATTAAGGGACAGAGGTAGTATGTTAACAGTGAGTACATGGTATGGTCTGGATAATATGTTTATAAGGGTTAAAAGTTTGAGATTGAACCATCATTTCTTTCAGTGAATTTGCTACCGGAAACTATGCAGGATGAGCCTAATATCTGTTACTCAATATCCTGCATAACTAGAAAATGTTCCCTCCGTTCTGAAATAACGTGATAGATACAAATAGAGGGAGTAAAATAAAAGTACGCTCGTTTCAACTGTTTTTCCCCTCCACTAAGTCTGTGAAGTGGCTACGCTGATTGGCACGGGATTAGCTGAGTTGAACGGCCCAACTCTTTAGAGGCAGGATCTGGGATGAGCATCTCCAGCCTAACGCCGGATGAAAGCTATTGGGCGACTCTTCTCGCTCGAGGCTCAGTAGGCCCCTTCCAATAGTTCAATTTATATGATTTTAAAGCGGACGCCACTAAGCAGTGGTCAACCACTTTTTAGCTTAGGGAGTACCAGTTTCAGACAGGCGATATTAGGAAAGTTTCCAAAAACGGCAATACAGCACGTGCTGTGCGGGTGTGCACAGCACCCGTGCGACTTCATCGTCCAACCTGATCGCCCATGCATGACCCATCCCAACGGGGATCTCACCTAACCAGCAAACCAAACCGCCCTTCCCTCAAAAAAAAAGAAAAAAAAACCAAACCGCCCCTTCTCTTCTCCACCACTAGAAAACTCTAAATCCCATGATTCAGATCAATAAACACAGGCGAGAAAGAAGAACTAGAGGCAGAAAATGCAAAGTAGATTGACTGGAAGGGGAAATCCACTTCGGCTCATAGGTGCATCTACACCCACTACCCAAAAACCGAATTTTAAAATGTCAGAAAAATTCAAACAAAAATTTCGGGTATACATATGAACATTCTATGTTCGTACAAAAAAATGGGATGAAAAGACATTTTTTGTGACCGGTGTAAAAAAGACAAATCCCCGACGTTCCAAAACGACTTTGTACGTAACATTTTTTTGTCTTTTTTATACCGGTCACACAAAATGTCTTTTCAATGCGAAACTTTTTTACACGGATAGACATTTTTTATATGAACACCCGAAATTTTCGTTTGAATTTTTTTGACATTTTAAAATGTGTTAAAAATGCATTTTGCACAACGGGTTCATCTGCACCCGTGAGTCAAAACATCATGTACGACTGGAAGTAACTAACATAAAAAAGAACCTGAACATCATCCATCGATCAAACGGGGGTACAGAAGTAAGTTTTCTAAACTATATCCACGTATGAGATATGTGTGGGGAAATTACAACCAAAATACACATCCTCCTCTGTATTAAAATAGATCTTGCAGATTATTTCTACTTAGTATGCACGATGTACATCCAAAAACCTACCTATATGTAGCACCATTACCATATGAGTTTCAGGTTTCGAGAACCTAAATAGTAGAGTTTGCAGTAAAATAGAACGCATATATATGTTTAGGAAAACAATGTTACAACCAGATAATCAGGATGTCACTTTCAAACAAAGTAGACAACTGAGAAGTTACTCCCGAGCATTATCTTCAGGTTTCAAGTTACTCCCAAACATTATCTTCGGGTTTCTAATTACATGGAATATTATACCCATCGGGAATTAAAAAACCAAGTCCAAGTATGGTTCATCTGCTCGTGGAAGACGGGATTCTTGGTGAGCGCGATTGCCGACTTGTTGTCGACCTTGAGCACCACCTGCTCAGCTTCGTCGCTACTGAACTCGGCCAGCAGCTGAGAGAGCTAGATGTCCTGGCAAGCAGCCGTGGCAGCAGCCACGTACTCGGACTCGCAGCTCGAGAGAGCCACGACCGACTGCTTCTGGGACTGGCAGGTCACTGGGCTGCTCCCCAGAAAGAACAGCGTGCCAGACGTACTCTTGCGCGAGTCGACGTCCCCACCCAAGTCGATGTCGTTGTAGCCGACGAGGCGTGATGCACCTGCACCTCTGTCATACCTACATCCGAGTCGAGGCGACCCGGCGATGTAGCGTAGGATGTGCTTCACGGCCGCCAGATGCTCTTGAGTTGGCGCCACCATGAAGCGAGACAAGAACCCGACTGCGAAGGTTAGATCCGGTCGAGTATGCACCAAGTACCGGAGGCTCCCGACGATGCTCCGGTACGTTGTCGCATCCGTCGGTGGAGCCGTGCTGTTCTTGGACAGCTTGAAGCGCGGCTCCATGGGCACCTGGCAGGGGTTGGACCCGGCCATTTATTAGTTCTCCAGCAGCTTCTGGGCATAGGCCGCTTGCGAGATGTCGATCCCGCTTGGCCCTTGTCGGACCTCAATGCCGAGGTAGTAGCTCAGCAGCCCGAGGTCGGACATCTGGAACAGGCTCTGCATCTCCAGCTTGAACTTGTCGATGTCGCTTGAGTCGGAGCCCATGATCACCAAGTCGTCGACGTAGACTCTGATGAGGAGTCGAGTCGGCGTCGCGCCCCGCGCGTACATGCCATGCTCCGACTCGCACCTGGTGAAGCCGAGCTTGACGAGGCATGCGTCGAGCTTGGTGTTCCATGCCCTTGGCGCCTGCTTGAGGTCGTAGAGCGCCTTGTCGAGTCGGAGCACCAGATGCTCCTTCCCCTTTGCAGCGAAGCCGGCTGGCTGCTGCACGTACACCTCTTCCTCCAACTCGCCGTTGAGGAAGGCAGACTTGACGTCCATGTGGTGGACGTCCCAACCCGAGTCTGCGGCCACCGCCAGCAGGAGTCGGATTGACTCGAGTCGGGCCACAAGAGCGAAGACCTCGTCGTAGTCGACCCCGTGCCTCTGCACATAGCCATTCGTCACCAGGCGAGCTTTGTGCTTAAGGACCTCGCCATGCACGTCCTTCTTCACCTTGTAGACCCACTTCAGGCCAATCGCGCAGTGACCTGGTGGTAAGGTGGTGAGCCGCCAAGTCGAGTTGAACTCGATGGTCTCGAGCTCCTCCTGCATCGCACGCCTCCAGCTGACGGCCAACTTGGCCTCATCGAACGAGCCGGGCTCTTCGGAGGCGAGGAAGTGAAGCTCCTCATCCGGCTCCTGCGTCGAGCACGTTCTGCAGAGTGCAGAACTGGTGCTCGAGATCGGTGTCGTCTTCTGCATCAAGCATACTTGCATACCTTGATGGTGGCGTGACAAACTCGACGCCGGTGACAGCCGGAGTCGAAGACTCGGCTATCGGTTACCCCGGTGTTGTTGGAGAACCGGCTGGGGGCGACTCACTCCTAGCTCCTGGAGTTGGGGAAGTCGGACCTGGAGAAGGCGACGAGTCGGGTCCAGGATCCGCACTCCCGTCCCCTGGAGTCGGCTGCGGCTCGAACACCATATGCTCGACCGTGAAGGAGTCGGCTCCAAACGTGTTCACCGGAGAGTCCGGCGAACTCCAGTCCCAATGCGCGTTCTCATCAACCACCACGTCGCGGGTGATGGCAACTCGGCCTGTAGCTGGGTCATACGCTCGATAACCCTTCGTGCCGGGTTCATACCCCACGAAGATCATCGGCTTGCTGTGATCGTCGAGCTTCTTCAGCCCGGGCCGCGTCTCTCTGACATGCACCATGCACCCGAACGTGCGCATGTAGTGCACATCCGGCTTGCGGCCATGCCAGGCCTCGAACGGCGTCATGCCGTCCACGCTCTTGGTCGGCGACCTGTTCAAGATGAACACGGCCGTCGACACCACCTCACCCCAGAACTCGCCGGGGACTCTCTTGGCCTTCAGCAGACCGTGGTCCATGCCCACAATTGTCTAGTTGCGTCGCTCCATGACGTCGTTCTGCCGCGGGGAGTAAGGAGCCATCAAGTGACGCTCCACTCCGAGCTCCGTGCAGTATGCCCTGAAGGACCCGGAGGTGAACTCGCCTCCGCGATCCGTCCTCTGCATGCACAGCTTGTAGCTGGACTCCGACTCGGCTCCCGCCTGGAGTCGGATGATGGCGGCTGCGGCCTCGTCCTTCATCGCAAGAAGGGCGAGCCACATGTATCGTGTCAGGTCGTCGACAAGCAAGAGGAAGTACCTCTTGCCGCTTGGAGTCGCCGGGGTGATCGGCCCGCTGAGGTCGCCATGGACCAGCTCGAGTCGCTCCTTCACCCGGAACTTCGCCTGCTTGGTGAAGGAGGCTCGCCGCTGCTTCCCTGCTAGGCAGGCGTCGCAGAGCTGGTTCATGTGCTCCACCAGAGGAAGGCTGCACACCATGCTGCCTTTCGCGAGTCAGTGCAGGGTGTCGAAGTTGAGGTGCCCGAACCTCGCATGCCAAGTCCAGGCCGAGTCGGCACTTGCGTGCACTGCCAAGCACGCCAGCTGGGCGACTTGCGCTGTCAGCTTGTACATCCAGTTCGGCTCCCGTCTGACCTTCACCAGGAGCTGCCGCTCCCTATCACGCACTCGGAGGAGCCCGTCCTCAATCAACACCTGGCAGCCGTTCTCGTCGAACTGGCCCAGGCTGATGATCTGTGTGTTTAACCGGGGTATGTAGTACACCCCGATGACGGCCCGGTGCTCGCCTGACTTGCAGACGAACATCACCGTCCCTTGCCTGCAGATGTCGACTCACGAGTCGTCGCCGAACTTGACGGTTCCGACAATGCTGGTGTCGAGTTCCGCGAACGCGGCGCGGTCACCAGTCATGTGATTGGTGGCACCCGAGTCAAGGTACTAGACGCACTCCTTGGCATTCCCTCCTTGCGCCAGGTTGACATGCGCCTTCTCCTCCAGCAGGAAGAGGGTCGACTCCTTGCGAGTCGATAGGGCCGACTCCTCCCGAGTCGCCTTCTTCGGCTCCTCCTGAGCCGGCATGTCCCACTCTGCGACCCAATGGATTCGTGAGTGCTCATTCGGAGGAGTCAACACTCCCTCCGACTCCGCCATCGTTCGAGTCCCTGACTCTGCCACCGGTAGAGACGAGGGTGCCGCCTCCGATGCACCCGACTCCGCTTGAGTCGACGTTGGGAGTTGCGGGGCAGACGCCATGGTGCACGCCTGCGTCATGAGCAGCGCGTCGTCATTGTCGCCTCTGCCGCGCACGAGGTGGGCCTCGCCCTCCTCGCACTTCTTCTTGCGGCAGTCTCGCGCCCACTGGCCGACGACTCTGCAGTACTGACACGAGTCCTTCGTGTCGCGGTTCCTGGTGCCTCTCGCACCCGGGTTGACCTTGCCACATCCTGCGCGGCTTGCCGCCGCCACGTCCGGCTTGGCTGGACGATGAGCCTCCATCTTGCAGCTTCATCCGCGCAAACCACTCCTCTTTAGAGAGAAGTAGCTTGCCGGCTTGCTTGACCACCGGCTCCTCCAGCTCGTAGTGCTCCTCAGCCGCCTTGAGCCGGCCGATGAGCTCTTCGATGGAGAGCGTGTCGAGGTCGAGCAGGGTCTTGATGGAGCATGCCATCTGGAAGAACTTCTTGGGCACAACGGAGAGAAACTTACGAACGACCTCCGGCTCGCCGACGGTGACTCCGAGTACGCCGAGCTGCAACACGAGGGACGACAGGCGCATGCCGAAGTTGTGGATGTCCTCGCCGTCCGCAAACTTGATGCACTCGAGCTGCTTCTTCAGCACCGTTACCTTCGCCTCACGCACCCGAGTCACCCCGAGTCGCATCGTCTTCACCGTGTCCCAAGCTTTCTTTCGCCATCTTCTTGGCGGCGAGGGTGGAGATCATCTCTGGCGGGACGGAGCGCAGCAGGTACTCCATTGCTGCGTGGTCCGTCTCGTGCTCCGGCATCCCGTTGCTGACGGCGAGCTAGACCTGGCGTGCCTCCAACATAACCTGCATAAGGAGGGCCCAGTCCACATAGTTCGACCGCGTGAGCATCGTCCATGAACCACCGGAATCACGGACAATTCGCTAGAGTACCACCAAGTTCTGCTAGCCTTCTGCTTCTCCGCCGCGAGCTTGCCCGCCCCGGGGATGAGCGCGCCTGTCTCCGGTGCCATCTCCGGCGAGCTCTCAAACTCACAAGGCTCTGATACCAATTGTTGGCCCTAATGCGAATCGCAAGAGTGAGAGAGAGCAAGAGAGAAGAGCAACGGGAGAGAAGGGGAGGTGTGTGGAAAGAATCTGTTTGCCTCAATTTTCACTTCTCTATTCCTCCCTTTAAATAGCCGGCCGGGGCAAGCCACTTACAAGAGTCAACTATCCCGTCACATCCGACTTGACGTGGCGGGTCCTACACTACGTCATGCCATACCGCCACTGTTGACGACGTCATGACACGAGTTCACTGTGGATGACGCCACAGACTCGTCTATACTGTAGGTGACGTCTAGCACGTCCTATCTACCTACTCTACTGTACGAACTGTACAGTGCACCTGCCGGACCCGAAAACAACTCGAGTCCCGGTTACTACTACTGTCGAGTCAGAACAGGCTCCGACTCGACGACTCGACCCGGGACACTCCCTGAGTCGGCACACTTGCCCGGGTCCGAGGGACCCGACAAACCGTCGACTCCTCCGAGTCTTCCCAGAACACAAGCCTATTCCAACATGTTGCAGGTTGTGGTGCTCCGCGTTGGTCATGCTGCTTCAATTCTTTGTTGGCCGTGGTTCAAGTTTTTCTGCCGGTGGTGGTTGGGTCTGTGGCGTTGGTGGCTGTGGAGAATGCTTGTGTCCGATGGCCCCGATCCAGTCAACTGATTTCCAATCTCGATCTCTCTCGCATCGCCTCGGCATTTCTCTCATATTTGTGCCACCGACAGCTCGCCCAACCACCTCTTCTCTCCCATGGCGAGAGCCTTTATGTCGTTCAGGCTCCAACCAAGCCGTAGGTACCATCGTCATGGTCAAGTGCAGGGACATGACTGGCTGAGTGAAGGCCTAGGCGGCGGAGGCAGACAACGACGCGACTTTGGGCTGTTGTAGCTGCCGCGGGCCATCGTCGCTGCTAGTTGGCGCAGCGCCACATAGTGTGTTGTTGTGCTGCTGTTGCCATAGGTACAAGACGCTCTCACTCGCTGCCCAGAAGCACATCGTCCTGCTGGTTGGACTTCGAGAATCACTAACTTGCCAGTATGGGTAGTATCAACTATGACATGTAATTTGTTCGCTTTTCTTTTTATGGGTTGGTGCTGAGTTGCATGTAGTAACCGGTGATATGTATGCATAATGTTCTTATTGAATGCAATGAGTTTTTAGATTTTAAGCAATTGTGGCCATTCTGAACAATGCTCTGATTTTTTGTCTTAGTTGGGCCTCCAAGTGCAGAGGTTTGTAGGACAACAACAAATTTCCGTTAAGTGAGTAACCCAAGGTTTCTCGAATCCACGAAAAGAAGATGTTGAATGTATCCTCTCTCAAGCAATCCTGCATTTAAGATACAAGAAGTCTCTTGTGTCCCCAACACACCTAATACAATTGTCAGTTGTATAGGTGTACTAGTTTGGCGAAGAGATGGTAAAAGGTAAGTAATATGGATGGTAGAAACAAGTGTTTCTATTCTAAAATAGAAATGGCAGCAAGCAAACAAGTAACAAAAGTGGCTGAAAATGGTGTATCAATGCTTGGAAACTTCATACTTTCACTAGTACTAACTCTCACAATATTAACATAATTAAACACATGATATTTCATCCAAAATCATGCATGTAGACGTTATTCTGAGATCATTCTTTCGTGGATCAAAATAGGATGTGTTGGAGATATGCCCTAGAGGTAAACAAATAGAGTTTATTGTCATATCTCATTAAAGTTTATAATTAGTT